>JAJHUR010138915.1:9445-36853 GCA_027495735.1 Lutjanus campechanus
TGGTTTTGTCACTACGGTAACCCCTTCAACATTACAGGCAGGCATTTGATCTATTGTTAATATGAAAATATTGATCAGTGGAGTCTATTGACAAAGGAAGGTAAAAATCCTTTCTGTCCAAACAGCAGCACACTAACAAGTTACAGTAACTGGCCTCAGATTCACATGAGACATTCTGACCCTTAAAATACTATCTGAGAGATGTCAGTGGATGATCCTTGAGCAAATCTGACAATGATCCCTGGAAGGAGTGACACAATGCCATTATATAAACAGAAGACATCACGCAGTATAAGCATACTAGATCCAAGGTTTCACTTATTTTCTGATCTTTGTATTTGTCTTACGTTTCATCTTCTTGTCTAACTGATACTGTGTGGTTTTTAAATTGTTCCTTTTTTATGGTTGTTTTTGTGTGGAAAACACACAACCAGCTTCTATGCAGAAACCAATGCAGATCCAAATAACCAATAAAGAATGACATATATGAACCTTTAAATTCTACAACGACAGTTATCTAGCCCAGTGATTCCCAAACTTTTTCCACTATGCCCCCGTTTCGGAAACCAACAAAAGTTCAAGGCCCCCACCACAAAATTTTCAATCAATTGTTAACCATAATTGGGGGTGGAACTGATAAAAAAAGAATTCAAAAGTTAAATTTTAACAAAATAAAGGTCAGCTGGATAGAAACAGCAAACTCATTTGTTTATTCCCCCTACATAGATCATATTCACTCAGCTTTGTTTCAGTCTTTTTTTCTCCCGTGGTCTTTCGCGCCCCCCTTGCAGTGGCTCTGCGCCCCCCCAGGGGGGCCCGCCCCCCAGTTTGGGAACCACTGATCTAGCCTATATAATTCCCTAAAATGTTTCCTCTATTTAAAGCCTGGCAATTTTACACTCATGCCAGTAAAAAAAATCTAACCATCCAGCATAAAAGCTTTTATAAATGCTCAGTTTTTACACTTAGCACTTAGGATGATGACGGTCACCAGCAGTTACGTAGCAATAGCAGTGGTGATGCATAGGTTGACCTGTTTGATGATGGCCCATGGTAAAAAAAAAAAAGTTCTCACCAAAACAGCAACATTTTTTTTATGACATTGTGTTTCTCGACTTTACTCTAAAGACTGTGTGTAGTTTACTATAGTTTTAAAAGTTTCAAGTAATAATGTTTGGTTATTTTCTGTGGGTCAATAAAATGGTCTAGATAAAGTAATAAAAGGTCACTGTAAATTATTTTAATAATGTGAACTTTCTTGCTGTCTTGCCTGGAGCAGCATCTGGAGCATTTACCTTCATTTAGACCAGCCATTTCCAAACTTTGCGTTGTGACCCAATTGCCACTTGGCAGAATGAGTTGTGTAGAGGTAAAAGTTCAGAAACGGTGCTTCCACAAAAGCCAGTCAAAGTGCAGAGGACATGTCTCAATGGATTCTCCAGATGAGACATTCTCAACATCAGGGAGAATCAAAAGACAATTTCCTGTTTGCACAGTGGAAAAGTAAGTCAGTCATGTGGTTTGTTATGAGTACTTTATAAATCTAGTTCTTATGGCAATTCATGACAAATTTTTGTAAGTTTGGGTCCAAAGGCGACACCAAATTTCTCTAGCTGAAAAAGTTTGAGAATCACTGGTTCAAACTAAGCTATCTATGGTTAATATAGTAATTTTAACCATTAACCAAAGCAACAATATCATTTTTTGTTGACCACAAACTAACTATTTCAGGACTTTTGTAAGAAAGGTGTGAGATTTTTTTTAAGGATGGCTTACAAACAGTCTAATTAGTGCCATAACATATCACATACTAGGTGTTAATATGAGAATGCTGGTCTAAAACTGCTTTGAGGTGGGTAATTAGGGCTATATATGGACATTTTAAGTACCACGATGCCAACTGTGTTCATTCTGATGAATGGCCTGATCTAATTCAAGCTTTAGCCACACTTTTTCACTCCTTGGGGGGGTTGATAATTGAAACACTGCTAATTTTCTGTGGTCTTAATAGGCCCGCAGTGACTGGATGTAACCCCCCTCTGCTTTACATAGCACTGAGACATTATCAAACTGTGGTTGAAATCAGACCTCTGAGGAATTAGTTAGGAATAAGCTGCAGCAAGTAGGCTATTCTGTACTCCTGAAAGTATTGTGAAGTGTTAGGTAGCACAGAAATATGATATGCTGTTTATTTTAAAGTAAATACATAAGATTTTAAATATGCCTACACAGAGTACAGATAGTAATAACAAAGTTCTCCTCTTCCCACTGCTCCTTTTTGACCTTTACAAGGTTTAGCACTTTTTTCTGCTCCCTTTTTATAGTTGTGTCAATTTAAGTGTGGCAGCACTCATTGTTCTTGCCCTTGATCTTTCCCATTGAGTGTAGCTGGACCTTTTAATGTCACTGACAAAGTAGTCCAGAGGGTCCTGCCGCCAGTCTGTCTGTCGTCTGGAATCATTACAGCACTGGCACTTGAAAAGACAAGGACTGTCCCTTAACATCAGTCAGTGACACTGCTGAGGAGCTTCAAACAGGGCTCTTTCTGAGGTCCAGTCACACGATGGACACACGGCTGACCTGGCGCTAAAGCCGCCGCCAGAGGGGGTCTTGGGTGAGGAAGGATGCAGCAGTTTCCAAGTGGAACACAAGTCCCTGGGTTTTTTTGGCCGGGACTGGATGCTTATATGTGTGTTCAAGGGGAAAAGGATGATAGAGAGGAAGGGGGAGGAACAGAAAGAAAGCGACTTTGAATAGATGATAGATGGTCCTTTTTAGGTTACACAGTGCAAGGGCCCAGGGGAATGAAAGAGATGAAAGAGATCTGTGTAAGTGCATGGGTCGGTGCCACACTACGCTATTCTGTACCCACTGCCCTGTTAAAAAAAACCCTCAGAGACTCTGTGGTGGCTCTATCACAATCTCTTTAGCACTGGAGACAAATGGTGGCATTCGTCTACTTCATGGCGATCATTAATTATGCTCGACTCTTCTCTGATACCAGCACTGTTTCAAGTTGAGCTGTGAAAAGGAGACTCATGGATGCTCTGTTGTGTGTCGATGATGTAATGATCCTTCTCCTGATTGTAGCCATGCTTGCCAACTTGTTTTTCATAGCCCTCTACCAGTTTCAGGATTCCTATACCTTTTCCAAAGTCAAATTCAAGCACTTTCCAAGTATAGCTTTTCAAGTTATTGTGGTAAATTACATTTCCATATAAATATCTGCTCAAAACTATTAATTCCAAAAGAAAAAGGAAAAATCTTTTTTTATCTATCTATATCATTTTTGGGTTTTTATTCCTTGAATCTATAGGACAGTTGAAGAAAGAGGGAGAGAGAGTGGGGGAATGACATGCAGCAAAGGGCTTTAAGGGGGAGTCGAACCCACGGCCGCCGCAGAGGACTCGAACCATCAGTACATGGGGTGAACACTAACCAACTGAGCTACCAGGCCACCAAAAATGAGAAGAATCTAGATTATATTTTGTGACAGAATTATACAAAGAGAAACAAATGAAGGGAAAACACACAAAGTTTCATGTTTCAAAAATGAAGTGGAGTCTGTAATTCACATTTTCAAAATATCTGTAAATCATAGCCACCTCAGTTAACCACCTAGTTGCTACGGACTGATCTAACATAAGTGCCGTTTTTAGTTGCAGTAAGGAACGAGAATGTTAACGTTATTATCAGACATTTAAAGGTAAAGTTAGATGTTCCATCTATGAATGTGCCATAATTGGCTTACAAAACTTGTACTAACATATTATATCATCCTCAACTAAACACTCTCACAGTCAATTTCAGCATAATATTAGGCTGACTGAAAATGCCTACTACTGTTGAACAATACCTTTTACGTGGCAGACTCAGAGTGACAAAAGGAGTCATCTTCATTTTGAGCGAAAGTCAAAAGCAATCTTGCCAACCTTTTTTTTGTTAATCTGAAAAATCAAACTATTCAGTCATAAGAATTTTTTATGAAAGTAATGCAATTAAAATTTCAAGCAGTTGGAAGCACTTCATCCAAAATCCAAGCACTTTTCAAGCCTTGAAAACATTACATTAATATTCAGGAGTTTTCAAGGATTTTCAGCACCCATACAGACCCTGCAGTCACAATTCTCTCCTATTTCTCATGATTTCTGACATATTTTCACACCTTTTTTTCCCCTTTTCATTATCTGTTTCTCGCACTGTCAAATCTACTGTTTCCACCTGGACAACAATACAACTACTCCAAATGTTGCTGCTTGTGCCTGCTGCATCCAGCAGGAGAATGTTTTAAAGGAAGGGGCATATATTTCTGAAAAGGAAAAAAAAAAATCCATACCATGACAGCCCCTAACCAGAAAACAAAATTCATGAATTTCAAATTTTTCTGGGGGAGGACCCCAAGACTCCCACTTTGGTTTCAATATCCTATTTTTGAGGTCTCAAGGTTGGCAAGTATGATAGCAGTAGGTTTTCTGAATGTGTGCTACAGCATCAGTACAACTCCTCCGAAGGCAGGTCCCTGACTTTGGAGGTCAAAGGTAGTAAAAATCTCAAAAAACACACTCATGTATGTAACTAAAAGACAAGCTGGTGGTGGAGTGGAAAAATACAAGTGTGAGTGGGTCCTTGTTTCAGCGGGGTGACATTTTGAAGTGACAGCCCTCCTCTGCGCCATTTAAATCCCTTGGAGGAGGCCCAAATTGAGGTGGAGAGAGAGAGGGAAAAGTAGGGGGATAAAGGATTGAAAGAGAGCGTAAGAAAGAGAAAGAGAGCACGAGAGATGCTGAGATAAAGTGAGAGAGGTAGAGGAGGACTGATCCATTCTAATGAGGAATAACAAATGGCCCCCTTGGCCTTCCTCTCCTTCTCCCTCTCTCTCTACATCGCTGACCTTTGGGTTTGGAAATTGATTTACTGTTGCCGCTGTTGACGGTGGCATTTTGAAAATGGTAACACCCCACCTCATTAATATAGCCACAAGTACAGAGAATATGTTACCTTGGCCACCCACCAAAGGAATTTTTTACAATGTTATTTACAAATCAATAGTGGAGATGCACAGGTGGAGTGATAAGGGTTTCCTGTGGTTAAGGATGTGAGGCAAATAGAGGAAGTGACCTTTGTGAGCGCTTCGATATTAACAAATACCACGCCAGCCATAAATGACAGAGAAAGGAAATGTTCATGACAATAATGTCTATTTATATGGATTAAATTTTGACTTGCTGCACATGCAGGATTTGCAGATAACTACTTCTGTGTCATAATGGCAAACCATTTAGAGCGCAAAACTCTGTAATCATCTTCACCGTATGTGCATTGTGATTCAGCTCTCCAATTAAAGTGACCCAGATTTCAGATATCATCTTAGCTTTCAATCCAAGTTACAGAAGACTAAAACCCACCTGCCCCCTTTAAAGACATGTCCAACAAAACAGTAACAGTCCAGCTTTGGGCTCATTACCCAATCCAAACACTTTCATTGACTGTGATTCACTGGAGCAGTTCTTTGTAGGCAGAAAGCGCACTCACTCGAGCAGCACAATAACACAAAACAAGGCAAATTGCCTAAATGTGAAATGTATTTTGGATGATAAGGCATTTTTCACCCTCCCCAGAGAGAAGAGACTTAATGATAAAATTGAGAGTAGCAGATAGGAGAGATTGAGCACTAAATTGTCGACAGAGTCCCTGGTTGATGACAGGCAGAAAATGGCATCACTTTGGCTTCTTTGCAAAACACAAACACCCTCGCCCAACACACACACACTCTCAAACACACTTTTGATGCCAAATTTAGTCCCAAGCAAATACTGCCATTTCAAAGTGACACGTTCTTGCCAAGAACAAGCCTATGAGTTGGAAACATTATTTGCTTCGAAGCAAAATGAATAAAAAAGCAGTGCATCCGTTAACTAAAATGGTTCTGAATCTAGTGTAATCTTATCATCTTTCATCTTACACATTAAATTACGTTTATCTCCACCAACTCAGCTGCCGAGGGGCTGTTATAATGAAAATAACATTGACTCTCTGCTAACGATAACAAAACCATTTCAATACAAGCCTGTCAGACTCAGCCTCATAGCTTTCAGTAGTCTTAATGTGTTTGTTGTCAAAATAGTGTGGCCCAGTTCATATGATTGGGTGTTGACTAAAGTTGGTAAGCACAAAATTCCATTTATTTTTAAATTTCTTTATCATACCAAGCAGAGGTCTCATAGGCACAGATATAATATGCAGAAGATATACTGTATATGTGTAAGTGACTGACTTCCTGATACCAATTCTGATACCTGAATTTTTGCGCATTGGCTGACTCAGAGTAGGGACGGTCCTGGTAACTAATTTCTTTGTTGTCTAAATGGAAATTTTAATTGGCTATATTCAACTAGTCTAAAAGTAAGAAAATTGAGCACAATTTATTCATCGATAAGTTTAAATGCTGTATGAAAAAATATTGCATGTAATAAAAGCCATTTGAAGCTGTTAATAGCCGTTCTTCGATAACAAATTGTGTTTTAAATGCCTATGAAATGTGTGGCACTTTGTGCCATGTATTATGAACATTACATATTATCTAGGGCTGTCAAAATTAACGCATTAACGCGGATTAATCCATCATCATGATTAATCTGATTAAAAATTTTAACGCAATTAACGCATCTGCAGCGCAGGTCTTGTCTGGTCTTGTCCAAGTAGACTTACCATCGCGCATGTCGCCGCACATGCACAAATGGGTAGTTGATCCGGTAGTGTAGATATGTATAATAAAGGCTGGATGTCTTAAGGCGGAGTCTCTAACGGCATCACCGGGTGGCCATCTTACCCCAGGCAAGCTCTCTGGCGGAATCTGTGGTATGTGAATGAAGGATCTGCACAAACGTAAATACTCTTATCTCACTGAAACCTTAACGGATTTACAAACGGTTTGGTTTCTTACAAACGTTATTAACGTGGCTACAATTCTGGATGTTTGACCGGAAGTGTGACATAATTATCCATAAGTGCAGTGTTACAACTACACCTCTGACATTTATAACAAACCAAACCGTTTGAAAATCGGTAGAAAATTGAGCAAGTTATGGTTATTTAAAAAGTATGCACCACTACAACACAATGTTATGGGTGAGCCAGCTGACTGTGGCAAGATGACCGCCAGTGCGGACGTGCGATTGCATTGGCCGGCAGCACGGAGGAGACATCTAGCCTTTATTATACATATCTACTGTATGTATATATTCCCTTCTTTCTTGAGTCTGTTTGCTCATGCAAAATGAAACGCGATTAATATAGATTAAAAATGAATGATATTTAATCGTGATTAATCGAAATTAATCCACAGTAACCCTGTGATTAATCTGATTAAAAATTTTAATCGTTTGACAGCACTAATATTATCCTACAAAACACGACAACAACTCACTAAATGCGTTGTCTTTTCAGACTGAGCAGGATCACAGAGTCTGCGTGCAAACAATATGTTAGCTGTTAGTGTGGCTAATGTTAGCAGTGCTCCCAACAGGTGGCTCTCCTCGCAGGTTAACATCCACATACCTGTGTTGAATGTGCTCTGGTAGACTGGTTCTATGCCAGTTTATTTTTAACACAGCATTAAATCTAATTTTCATTTTCTAGATCAAATACTGCCAAACTGCACTGGTTTTATCTGACCCACTATGCTGATAACATCCGGACCATTCAGGCATTATGGGTAAAGGAGGGCTACTATGTGCTGGGGCTGCAGCCCTGGCTAGTGATGGACAGCTGTGTAACATCCCAGAAGCAACCGTTAACTGGTGTTGAACGTGAAAAAGATACCAATAATCCTGTTAATACTGGTCTGGTAACACAAAAGATTAAAGTAACAACGTCTGTATTGGGAATTCAATAACAGATAACATGTTAAAATATATACACAGTAATAAATTACACGGCATCTGATCAGTGCATAAAGCTGCATACCTGCCAATTACCCAGTCCCACATTTTAGGCAGTATCAGTGGCATTTTGCGATATTGTTATCAGTATTGGAACAACCCGATGGTTTTTTGGTTTAAATTGGATGAGGTTGATGAAGTGTTTGAAAAATCCAAAGTAGCAGCTGCAGTTCAAACTAAATATTTCAGTGAAGTTGGAACAATGGCCAGGGGCAAAGCTTTGCCAGCAAATGATCTGCTCTACCATAATTTGAACTAGTTTTCTGGTTTGGGAATAGAATCAGTATTTGATTATTTTACCATTGTTTCTTCATTATTTGGCAATACAATATGAAAGTGTGATGAACACTCTTGATTTCTCAGATTTTTTTTGTGCTGTTGGGGGATTCGTGCTGCATGGTGGAAAGAACTGTAGATCATTGTTTGTCTTCTCATGTTCATATTTTTGTTTTTAATAATAAAATCAATTTTAAAAACTCAGATAAAGAAAAATCCCTCACTTCCATGTAGTCCAGAGGCTCTCCGTTCTTCAGCCAGCGGTACGAGGGTTTGGGCTTGGCGCTGGCTTTGCATTCCCACACCAGAGTGTCATCAATGGTCTTCTGAACGTCCTGAGGCTTCTCCGTCAAGTGAGGTGCAGCTGTGAGGTCACATAACACCACATACTGTAAATTAACACTTAAAGGCTACATGAATGCTTGAGCAATACCAGAACATAGCAGATTCAGAATAAATCAATGAACCAACCAAGCAGGCAATTAAGTTCATTAAGGAAGCATCCAGGGGCACAAATCATAAATCCACTTCCAATTAACCCAAAGCTAACCTCCACTTGAAAAATATATAAATATATATAAATAAAAACAGGTGTATGAGCTTAACATGGAGAAAGATCAATAGTGGATGGCAGAAATCACTGACTGTTGATTCAAAACAAAAAGATAAGCCACTGGATTTGCTACAACCACAGTGAATTAGCTAAAATGATGCAGATCTTTTACAAGCATCAGCTGACTGTATTATATTTCTTGCCATGCTTACAATGGAGGGCTGTCATTCTTTTTTAGTGCAGTTAATAACACAGGTTATATTCCCCTTTTGTCTTTTGAAACCTCTGAAATCCATAGAGAAAATGCCTCTATATTTATGATGGTGGTCCTGGTGTCACATAAATGACTAGCACCTTATCTCTGGCGACAGTGCAACAAGATTTATGGCCCTTGTGAATCACCCACATAAATACCAGACGCCCTTCCAGGGTCAAGGGGAACGAGGTAGTTGAGTCAGTCTGTCTGCTTACCTAGCTGTGTTTCTTTGATAATGTAACAATAATTAAAATGCAATTAAATTTTCTCAATTGAAACAGCCTTTTGTCTTATCTATCTCAGACTACAGTCACAGCTGTAACAGTACCTGTGGTAAATTCAGTGTCAAGGACTTTTTAGCTGGGTGAATACTCACCCCAACACAGGGACTTAAACCAAGTGTTTTCCACACAAAACAGACTCTCCTGTCACTAGATCATAGTGTGGCAATGTGTGAATCTGTTAAAGGTAACATGAAGTCAAAAACAATGTTTAAGTGTTTTATCACATACGTCTTGCACTATACGTCATCTATATGCTAGCATCTGGCCCAACAATGACAAAGAAGTTGTTTTGTAGATATATGAGGTATATCAGTGTTTGTCTTTTTCTGCAACACAATTTTAAACTATTGGCGACTTATCCTGCACTCAGAGGTGTCCAGTTGTGTCCAATGAAACATTTTCTTGAATTAGGACACAGAGGAGTGGACTGCAGTGTTTCTGGGGACCCTTGGTACCATAGCCTATTCCCTGTGGTCGAACTGGCCTCCACCGGTCACAGAGGCTGTTTTGGTCCTGGTCTGGCCATGTTTACTTGAAGCTCTCAGTACAGGAAGAGTCAGCAAATAGGACCACTCCCCCTCCTAGATCCCTCCCTCCTTACAGCCATGGACCACTTAAGCTGCATGGCGGGGGGCGTAATGTACAGCACTATTGGCTACTATGAACATAAATCAATGTCGGCAACAAGTCACACCCTGGCTGTCTGTTTTACAGGAAACATGCAAGCAATAAGCCCTCCACTAGCCGTTTCATGGGAACTTTAAATTCAGTCATGATGCTCTCTGTGGAGCTCAGGAGGGGATCAAAGTTTTGTTTTAGGGTTGAAGTTGACTGTCATATCCTGTCCAGTTTGGAACAGTCTGTGTTTAGACACTATGTTCCCGTCAACTCAGAAGGCAAAATCATAAAAACATTAGATGACAGAAAAAATGTCTGGAAGCGTAAAAGACAACAAGACAGTGTTTCAAAATGAGCTAAGGTGTTTCCTGCTGATTATTTCTCTTTGTTTCCCCTATCATTGGTAACAGTCCTGCATGCATTGACTGAAGAGCATTTTACTTGGTGGGAAGACTCATTCAAGTAATATTTAAAAAGCTTACAGAGAGGAAGTGTTTGTCAGACCCATGTGAGGACTGAGATAATATTTTGTTATCAAAAAACAAGCTGTCTTTATGCTCTATGAGAAAAAAATGGTATAAATATATTCAGAAATGAGCGAGCAGCACTGAACTGAAAATATACCACTTTACAGAAACAAACACTATATGACATCCCTGTTAACAATATTACAAATTAGACCATCAGAGATAACATAATGGAAGGGAAGACATGATCCAAGCAGCATCTATACAAAGTCAATCTGATCGTACATGAGCCCATTCAAATGCAGTCAACTGCTAAACCATGATCTAATTTCATAAATCCCCTGGAACTACAGAAGGACAATTAAGTGGGAAATCGAAAGAGAGGCCACCCCTTATTGTTCCTGTGCTCGCATTGGTTGGGTGTCGCAAACACCACATCCCCCTATTGATTCTCCTATTCTTCTGTACAGTTGATGGATGTCCCACAAGCTCCTGTCTATGGGAGTTTAAAATGAGATTACAGATTTTTATCACCTGGCGGCCGGCCAGTCTGCGAGGCTTTGAGATGAGACAGGACCTAAATCTTACAAGGAGAAACGTGACTTCCACACAACAACTACAGAGGAGAGGCCATGCAACATAGTATCACGGCAGTGATAGCTACAAGTTGTCGAAAAGTTATGACCTTGCTCACAATATGACCATAACATGATCGCACCATTTTCTATTGTTTAGAAGTCATCAAGGCATGGTGCTGTGATGCTATACCGCTCTACGAACAGGCACTTCACTTTAAAGTAAAGCATGTTTAATCCTCAGCCTACCCACAGGTACTGTGAGCATTTCATCTTACCCACAGGTGCCGCAAAAAACCCAGTATTATCATATCAAAGGCATCCTCCTTCAGAGGAAAGAAAAATCTGGATTTGATGATTTCAGTCAAGCACATCCCTACAGGGCCTTGTGGGCAGACATCATCAATGCATAAACTGCAAAATAATGGAGAGAGAAACCATAAAAATCCTTCATCAAGGGCCATTAAAAGCTTTCTCAGAATATGGGCCATAAGTCCAGTGTTGGTGAGGGAAAAATCACCTCTCCCTGAAAGGTGGTATAAATCTGTGAGCTACAGCCCTGTGTTAGCCGCTGGCACAATAAAGAGCTTGTCAGAAATGAACTACTGGTAATAGGTTAATTTATTACCACATTCCACTATATGATGCAGTTATATATGGGTTCTAATAAAAGCTACAGATTGCATGACAACAAATTAAACTTTTTTGTGAGACTCACAACAAAGCTGCACTTTTATTCTGCAAGAGTTTCAATCAGGCTCAGAAGTAGTGAACCTCTGAGGCTATGAATCAGTGGGTAGATGGTTTGGTAAAAGTCTATAAATGTACATGATATGTTAGGAAGACGACTGACAGGTTGAAGGTATAAGATATGTTTTGTTCCCAAGACAAGAGGTTGTGAAGTAAGGCACGTTTTCGATCAAAGTCAGTGAAAACTATCCTCCTACTCACCATAGAAAGACAGCTTTCCTTTAACAGAGTTTCTTCCTCTGCTGTTTTCAGCCACACATTCATATATCCCTGCATCCTCCTGCTGGAAGTAAGGGATCTCTAAAACTCCGCTGGCTTTATTTATGTCCACCTTCCTGCCAAAAGAGGCTCCATCCACTCTTCTCCAGCTGATAGTTGGCACTGGGCTAAAGGAATGAAAACAGCAAGGCCACAAAATGAAAAATACTCCTGAAGATCGTTTTATCTCTAGCTTGGTCGAAAACACATATATGATACAAATGGATACTGAAAAACACCGATAAAGCACGCCAATGTTTAATTAATCTGAAACATTAACTGATGAGTGCTTTTTCTCGATGTATTCTGGGTGTACAACACAAGAAGGAGTCATTAAATTGTGAAATCTGCTCTGAAAATCACTGCACGGGGTCCTCACACATTACCATGCTGCTCCGATTGGTACAGTAAACAACTAATGGTGGAGTTATAACTGTGTGTATAATAATTCACAGTGGGACGTACTTTCCAAGTGCAAAACACTCCAGTTTGACAGTTGAGCTCTTAGCAACAGGGACAACTTCAGGGAACTGCACTTCGATCTTTGGCTCATATTCACCCATCACACCTGCAGTTACAAAGAGAAACATAGAGATGATGCCACAAATGCCTGAAGGGAATTCTTTCAGCTCAAGGCTTTGAAAAGGTCACAAAGACACAAAATCAAAACAAAGTTTAAGGCATGACTGTGTTAGCTAAAAGAAATTATAACTGTATTTCTCTGAACACTATGCTGTATCCAAGGGCTGAGGCGAAATATCAAATGTGTTTTTTTTCTGACCACTGTTGGGATTGAGAAAAAAAATCAATTATTTTGAATAAATGATATCAAACATAAAATGACATCAAACATATAATAATCACGATTACAAACCTATCTTGTTTCAACATGAAAAGAATCAGATAATATGATACAGTTGCTTGCTGCCTCATGAGGTTGACACCACTCAGGGTTCTCTTTTCCAAACGAGTCAGACGGATAAAAGTCAACTTCAAAGGAAACTTTGATAATCTGATTGGCAAGATTGTTTAACCAAGAGACTCACAACTCGTTTGGACATATTAAACAGCAGAACCATCCACATATATTATTAATTTGAAGTAATAGTTTGTTAGATGTCTTGTTACTGTCAAAAGTAGTGGAATAACAATAATGCGTTAGTCCCAACACTGGTCTGGTAACATAAATCTGATCTGATCACTGATCACTTAAAGACCTGAGAAACAAATCTAATTTCCCTGCAGTCTGAACAAAGTCTAAAAGTATAGTGAACACAGTAGCCCAACAATGACAAAAACCTGTTATTTTGTAAGCCAAGTCACGGACATAATGAGCTATAGATGATTAAAATTGTTGGCAATAGTTACTCACAGCCGGCAGAATCAATGGTTGCCAGCTAAGAGCTTCCCCTCTTAAAACTTGTTAACTTGCCAGGCTATACCTAATTAAAGTCACTGCACCTGCAATTTGAAAGTTGTACAGCCTCAAATTTCTATTTCGAAACAAAAAGAATGCATGACTCCGCCTCTACTTTGTTCTCGGTGTACAACAAGAAGGGTAAAACTCTCGTACCATCAACCCGCAGCACTAGAGGAGTTGGTGGTCCTTGGACACTGGTTTTAGTGACCGTGTTGGTGACTACACACGTGTAGTTGCCCACATCAGAGGGTTCCACTTTGGCGATGTAGAGGTTGCCTGTCTTCTGGGACACAAATCGCCGCGTGTCCTGAATGACGAACGTCGGGTATTCATTGAAAATCCATGTGAAGGTGAGTTCTGTGAACAAACAAGCCAGAGACATGAGTTACACAGGGCGGAAGTCAAAAACACAGTGTATTTATACATCATCTATACCCATGTACAGATAACGTGTGCTTCATCAGCAGTCTCATCACTTCAATGTGAGTGGATGCCTTCAGGGATAAACCAATTAGTGGATTGGATTGAGTGCCAGCCTTCCATGATTAAAAACACAATTTATAATTGAAGAGCAATTACTCTTATTCACTGCTGGATAAATGCCCTTAATATGGAAAAAGTTTCACAGGTTCAGTGCGTTGGAGTGATGTTGCTGAGAGAGCGAATTATTGGCTTCACACTCACAGCAGGAATATTTAACTATTTTCTGATGTGGAATGCATGACTTAAAGGCACTTAAAGGGTTGGTAAAATGAGGAGAGGGGTGGCTTTAGGTGAATTAATGACTAGCACTGGTCTCTCTCTTAAAACCAATGAAGCACCCTTTAGCAAGACATTTAATCGGGATAATGCCTTGTTCACAACCGACAACCACACTGTATCAAAAAAACAGAGCCTGGAAATTCATTTCAATGTGACCCCTACATTTGTACTGGGTTGTAACGATCCATCAGCCCGAATCAATGTATCCATTCAATGATCAAGAATCCAATACTTCAATACAAAGTAAAAACATTGATCCAAGTCATTATCTTAATTTTGAAATTCAAACAGTGCTAGTGTCTAGCAAATAACGGCAAGAAGCAAAGAAAGAATATTTACTCCCCTCTCTGAAATAAATCAGCAGTGTGGAATTATCTGCAAACAATACAGCTGCCAGATAAAATACTCAGGAAATACGACAAACCTGGCTGAGCATCTAGTCCACTAACTTGTTGCGCTCGCTACAGCAATAATAGCTGCTCTGTTTTATCAATGTTAGGCTGAAAAAATGCAGGCTGTAATTAAATTGGCTTTCTGTCGGGAGATGCAGTGACTTAAAACAGCGGTGAGTACCAAGAGTCAAACGAGTCAATTTAAACACACAACATATCAGTTCTGCCAAAAGGGGTCTCTCACATCAAAGCAATAACAAAACATTTAGTTTGATGACATCATGAAGTAGCATGGGATCATGGGAGTTTTTGTCTTCATCGTTAAACTATAGCTGATGTGTTCATGGAAAAGGTCATGAATTACAGTTTTATTCAAGTTACATTGAGTCATGTCTGGCAACTTCCTTCTTCACTCTCTGACATAGCCATGTTTTCCCGGCAGTTATAGCAACTGGCAGCTAGTCGGAAACGCCTCACCTTGAATAAATGTATTATTTCTCTGGGTGTGACCATTATTGGAAACATTTGGAATAATGCAAATACACAACTAAACAAAATATTAGCATATGTCTAGCTTTTTAGACATTTTAATGCAGAAATGTTACATATTACAGCTTTAAAGTAAATTTTACTGCACTTAACTGTTACAATCATTTACAGTTACTTATGTGTTGTTTGGCCAAAAGCAGAAAAGAAAGGGGTGTCAGCTTCTTCTGTTAAATGGGCATATGATATGGTCTGATATTGATCTCAGGTCCCCAGACAGAATCAAAGGCAAATATCGTATCATTGTTCAAAGAATCGATATAATATTGTATCATGATGAAACTTGTCATTTAAACCCCTGATTTGTACAGTGGGGACCTGAAGCAGATGGCTCCAGCAGAACTTGGCTAAACTTTTGTTGAAATGCAGTTCAACATTATCCTGCAAATACACTGCTTTGACCAGTCACGAACATGACTGCATGAGTGATCACTGCAAGGGAGGAAACATTATTTGTTGTGATAATTTTTCTTAGTTGTAAATCCTAACCACATTCAAGTGTCTTGGCATCTGGTGTGCTTTCCAGCACATGGATGTATCACTCAAATCAGCCTTCTTGGATCACATCTCATCTTCTCTCCGCTACCTGAAGCAGCACGCCCCCACAAAGGCAGTTCCTTTGCAGTTTTTGGTCTGCCCGACAGCCGAGGGCTGTGTTTGTACTGGCAGAATTTCCATGTAAATGTGAGGAGAGTGTTACATTTGTACTATTAAAACTCAGCCAGTGTAAATTAAGCTTAAAATAACATAAGTCTGTAATTTTATTACCACTGTATCATTAAATTATGCCCTGTTTTATTTCATTTTACATCTTTTATTTCATCTACCTTCTTTTTTCATACCTCTTCTTGGGATTTATTACGTAATATGAATTTGTTTAAAAACACAGACACAGTGATTGTACATAAAAAAAATAAAAAATAACAATAAGCCTCTCCCTTTGTGGCTGTCATGTGGCAGCAGAGGACCTTAAATCAACCTTTAAGCAGCAGATCCTGCATAAAAAACTGTATAATACCCAATAAAACCAATGTATTACAGATCATGTTATTCAGTGTGGTACCACCTAGTCTACTATTCATCATCCATAATAACAAGCTTCTGGGAAAGACTCCCAGTACTATCAACCAAATGGAGTGCAGTCAGAGAGGCTTTGCACTAACAATCAGCAGCATTATAAAAAGGAATGATGGTGTTTTGACATATTGACACAAGGATAGATTGCTCTGGACCATATTGCATCCCTGTCCCAAAAGCAATCTTGGCCGTTGGTAAAAACTTGTCTAAGCGATGACTCGGCACTACAGTACAGGGAATAATTGAGACGTCAGTTGGACACTCATCTACTGACTCAGTATTCTTCACTTCTGCTCTTTGGGGGGCACAAGGATGTGTGGGCTTTGACATATTACTGCAAATCTTGCAGATCACGACGTGACATAGAAGCTTGAGAACTTGTGAGGTGCATGTGAGGACGCTCTCTTTTATCAAGTACAGACAAGTACAGACAAGAGTGGGTGTTTTTATGTGGGTTGGACCGGCAGAGGACAACCTGACCTTGTGATCATCCCAAGAACACAACATGAGATTAAAACTGGGACCACACAGAGTAATCACATCTGTCTCTGTTTTGTGCCAGTGATGTCAATGTGGCCCGCTTTCAAATGTGCCATATTTTCAAAGTTATAATGTATATAAACTTTACAATACATAAGATCTTACCCTGCTGTCAGCTTTATATGTCTGCTAACAACCTGCACGTATTGATCAGTGTGCTTTGGCATCAAAGGAATAGTTTAGCATTTGGGGAAATACACTTGTTTGCACTGTTGCCAAGAGTAAGATTAGAGAATTGATACCACTCTTTTGTCTCTTTGTCTCTAAATGTAAAGCTACACTCCAGAGATGGTTAGCTTAGCTTAGCATAAAGACTGGAAACAGAGAGAATCAGCTAACCTGGCTCTTTCTAATGGTAAAAATCTGCTGACAATATTGCTGTGTAATATGGACAAAACCAAGTATCTTTGACCAAATACCTTGATACTGATATTTATCAATATTGTGACAATTTTGTAGTAAAACTACTGGTGCTTTCACAAAATACCAACACAATCGAGTTTTTGATAAATAATTATCTTCAGTAATATCAGTAATATATAATGACTAAATGGGTAAAGGAAAATAATGGAACAGCTAGAGTTCAGAAAATTACATCATCGTGATGTAATTCAGTCAGCTCACTAGTCAACACATTATGTCTTGTTTGTTCAATCCTTACCAAAAAGTCATTTCCAGTTTTTCAGAGGATTAAGGGCAAGACTTCATCTTGGGTACAAGCAGTAACACTCTGGGGTCTTGCTGTAATTGTCAGGTTGTCAGGCAACCAGTGGGGACTCCCGTTGACTTAAAAAAAATACCTATCTTTTTTCACTTGAATAGTTAAATGGATTTAACAAACAAGACATAATACATCAATAAGTGAGCCCAGAGGGTTTTATTTATTTATTTATTTTACCTCTGGACAGGGTCAGAGAGGGCAAGCTTATAATAGACAACTAAACCATTCGTCAAAGAGAAGAGTCTTAGTTGCTGCTAACTGAGATGTAGCTGCTATTAGCAAGAAACCTCAGTTAGTGGTCCTATTAGCCTGCAACACAGCTTCAGAGACCAACGGAGGCCAGTTTAATGACAGGGTATGCAGCACAGCAGCTCCGACCAGGACAGGAAAGCAAATACATGAATTTCCCAAAATGTTTCGTCGACTGATTTGAGACACATAATAAGAGGAGTTGCATTTTCAATTTCAGTGTACATCTCTTGTGGCTTCTGCCATGAACTCCATCCTGGCCTCTGTGACTTATATCAACTATAACTTCCTGCCTTGATCCCGCCGACCCACAGAGAGAACAGCTGTAATATCCTCTCTCCCCTAAATAATATATCCCAGCTCTCATCCTGACAAGGTCATGTATATTTAATGTCTGTTTTTGAAACAATATCTTCCAATGGTGCAGGCCATGACAAACTGGAACAACAGCAAATAAGAGGTTACTAATTGGTTAGTTAAAGATTCATGGTGAGAAACAGGAAGCAGGAAATAGGAAGTGGAAAGCACCAATGGTTGTATTTGATGATCTGACTTGAGAGCCTTCTGCGGATGGGCGGTAATGGAATAATGCAATCATGACTGACAGTGAGTGGCAGATTTTCATTGTGGTTCCATTTAGCCCTTGTATAATGAACAGGCAGCATCAATTCCCCCTTAATGATCTGAGAGGAGGGAAGAGAAATGGAACATGACAGGCCAAGGACATACTGAATCCAGAGTGGTTTTCTGCACGAGTGTGTGTTGTATCAAAGAAAAGTATATGCACAGCTTGTGTCAAAGTTTGTACTCACAAGTCTCTTCCCCTGGACAGTAACAGCCATTAACCAGGGCTACCTATCTGTATTCATAACACACAGCAAGTTCACTCTACGTAATGGCTTAGGTCACGCACATGGGAAAAATCCCTGCAAGCTATGTATGTTGTTACTGGCCACCGAGCAGCCTCTGTTTTGGGGTAGATGCAGTGCATAGAGAGAACAAGTGATTTCAGCCTTGAGTAAATCTAAAAGGCCTGTTTCCATTAGTGAAAGGAGGTCAGATGCATTAGGTTCTGGATGCACCATAGTCATTCAGACCCTTTTCAAAGCAAAAGATGGCGCAGACCCGACGCAAATACAGTAGAACAGTACGGTTCAACAACATCGCCGGTGCTCCTCTTGGATATTTGACAACATTTTTGGTCATTTTTTAAAGCACAACTTCTCACTGTCTTACAGTTTTAGAACATCCTGACTGCACCAAAATAATTCCTGCAGCTGTCGTGAGGGTTTTGAGGCATCGTTAAAATGAAATAATGGCTTCCTGAATCATGCATGGGATATTGAAATCCTTTAAAGGGGAGATGAGGCACATCCTTGTCTAAGGCTGTATTGTGCTGATCATGAATTATGTCCTGTCACCCTTTATGAGAGCATGTTTCTCACTTTTCTGGCACTGTGAGAGTCTGTTGAAACGCCAGTCTGGATTTTCTGTGTTTCAGATGTGCAACAAAACAGTCACAGTGCTGTAAATATAGTAGAGCAAACTGTTATTTGTCTGAGAATATTCATGTATTTCTAACACCTTTCTAATACATATAATTTGAAGAAATGTATCTTGCATTTGCCAAAATATTTTCAATCTTTATTATTCTCAATTTTCAGAGTCTGTAGTCTCTTTGTCCATGTGTAACAATATTCAGCAAGATTTCTGAATTGATTTCGAGGGGGGGGCTCTGCATATAGCTCTGCTAGGTCAATATCAGCAGACCAATATATCTATTTGGCGTAAATTCAATTAAATTTTTTTTTATTTATACTCACAATTATATGCTATATGTTTACCTTTCTTTGCAGCTTTTTTGGTAAACAAAAAAAAAAAGAAAAAAGAAAATCTCACTGGTTTCAGAAATGTAAACAATTATGGGTTTCTTACTCCTCTGTTATAAACTGAATATCTTTGGATTTTAGACTGTCACTCAGCCAAAACATTTCAAAACATCATCATTGGGACATTTTCCACAATTTGCTAACTGATAATGATCATGAAATGAGCATTTGTGGTCATAAATAACTATTAACTGTGTCCCCCTTTCTGTTAAAAAGAATGCAGTGGACTGAAGTGACCAGGTATGATACAGTTATTCATATTTGTAGTCTAAGAAAGGGGCTGAATGAGGACAAGAAAACTTGGCTGTTAAGTGTGGGGGTTTATGTGTATGTATGAATGTATGAGTATGTAACTAAAACTAGATGGGATGCATCATTATCATAGCAGATATGGTCAGGCCATCCTTTCAGCAAAGATGTTTGAAAATTGAAGATGATTCATCCTAAAGCACATCTCAGCATCTCCATCAATAGGCATAATCTACGATGACAGCTGCTGAAAATATTGTCAGAAAATGGATCATTCCAAGCACTGCGCTGTGTCTCCGGAGAACAGCTATGATCCATCACAACAAGAAGGGATGAAGGGGCTGCTGGTGTAAATAAAAGCAGTCTGTACATTACTCTGCTCGGTTGGACAAAAGCATGCTTGGGCTGCGTTTATTTGATATGAGGAAAACAGCAGGGAAGGAAACTGACCTAGTTTGAATGAATTTTACCAGGACTAGCAATTAATCTCCATTCACCCAAATAAAATTATTCTTGACAGTTAGTCTGAGAGCATTGATGCTGCATATTGGATTTTAAGCATCCCTGTATATCGTGCTATCGTATCATTGCATTACATTGTAAATGTGTATGTTTCATGCAAGATCAGTTATAAACATTTACTCCAGCAACATTTAAAATACTGAACCTCTAGTCTAAGATATTAATTTTAATTATTTCAACAGTAGGTATTAACCGTGCAGGAAAGGACTTGATATTACTTTATTAATTAACTAGATTTTTCCCAACACAGTTTCTGTATGAACCTTTTTTTTTTTCAAGGAAAGATTTTTGAAAGGAAATTACTCATTTTAAGCAAGACAGCTGCTGACTGTAAGTTTTCACAGATTGTTCCTGAAGGAGGACAGATGCATGTGTTTGACATGCTCATAAAACCACCATATTTATTTTGTCTAATCTTGTACAAAATAAACTATGCAACATTTAATAATAATTCATTTGTGCATGCAAGCTACTATATATCATTTTATTTCCACTGCAAGGTTTGATTTGAGAATTATTTGAGGAACAACTTAATGTCTGTGCCAAAGTGGGTCAGACCCCAACATTTGTCAAATTTACACTTATTTATTTCTAGCCTTGCTTCTTGTTTGCGTTTAGCATTATATTTCATTAGTTACATTAAAGGGATAGTTTGGATAAGGACAGAGAAATCAGGAGCTTAGCACTGTAGCGTTGCAGACGGGGTAGACAGAAACATGTATTTTAGCCGATCAATATCTGTTTAAGTGTACGCTATATTTAGAATTTTTCACGGCTTTACCTTGCCATCAGACAGCCCTTTATTTTGGAACTACATTTTCTCAACCATAGTACTCAATCATACTACATATACATACATATACAACATACATAAGAGCACCTGCCTGTGGTGCACTGACCTCCTTATTTATTGAGAATTTGTTGTAGTTGTTGAGTTGCCTGTTCTTGATGTTTTGTTTTCTTGCTCATATATTTTCATTTTATTTTACATGTTTGAAATAAATCTATTTTAATCTAATCCAACATTTTATGGTTAAATCAAGTTAAAGTGCAATTATCCATTGTCTTAATTTGAGTGGTCAAACATGAGTTAAAAGGGGGGTGGCAACTGAACCCTTCCTGCTTTTATGGTCTTGCTGATGTCATCAACGATATAATACAGTAGGTTCACTCAAGTAAGGGGGTTGTCTTTGGTTTAACATGTTATGCTGATTAGTATTCGTTCTGGGTTTTTTAATCATTAAAGAGTTTTGGTTTTCCAAAATACTGAGAAATGTTTAAGTCTTGTTTGTATTGACGATGTTTACGGATACAAGTGAAATAGTCATTTACCTATTTTAGGTATGAGAGAAATCTCTGAGAGACATATGGCTCCGTCTAGGCCAGGGGTCTGCAACCTGAAGTCTCAAAAGAGCCATTTTTGGCCAAAAGAAAAAATACAATGTCTTTCGGGTACCACAACTAATAAATTCTCTGTTTTCCTCAGAGGCTTTTCTTTTTTTGTATTTGGCATCAATAGCTAGCCGAGGGAGACTTAAGACTAGCCTCAGACAAAATTTGGAGCAAAAGGTGTTGAGCCATAGGTGTAGCCTACGATGCATGTTTTGGTTGAAAAAATATTAAAACCTTTTTTTCATTAGAGAATGTAAGAATTGCTTTAGACTTAAAAAATGATAAATGAAAATTAACACGGCAAAAGAGCTACATGCGGATCTGGAGACAGATTTCTGACTCCTGGTCTCAGCTGATTGTTCAGTAGATTGAAGCGTCTGTTTAACCAAGTTCATATGCCAATTTAGTTGAGGTTTGTTTTTTTTTTTGTTTTTTTACAATATTGTTACATGTGTACTTTGTTTACATTGTGCTTTTCTTGGACATTGTTAGTCAGTGAGTTTCCCGAGTCTGCCTCCTACCACCTTTCCAGTCCCTCTGGCCAGGTATGCTTACTTAAATCAACAGCCAACACCTTTTTATCACTGGTAAGTCAGTGGGGAACTCTAGAAACAGAAAAAGCAGGAAAAGAAGTTGTTACTCAGTGTGCATAGATATAAATCTGCACAACACTTATCAAATCTAAAATCATATCATGATATTTGAGTGATAATGTGATAATGATAATGTGACTTTATGTAGCTCAGTGGCATTAAAAGTCTTATGTTTGTGTTTTCTCAGCATCTTCAATAATAAAATGATGATGGTGAAACATTAAACAGGCCTACAGATTTTATGTTAGCGTGGATGTAGTTATCATTCCTTTTTAAGAGCAGGTAAAGGCTTCGTTTCAGACTGGATGTGACAGATATGGGCCAGGTGCAATGTAACAGTGTTGGTTACTGACAACAGCCCCTCCAGGACTCTAGTCCCAAATGATCAGTGTCACGCTGGAGCAGAGTCCAAAGGGAGTTCACAGTCTAAATATAAAGGAGTAAGCTATGGTAACAAATGACAGACAAGATGAACATGAATTATTGAACAGAACTATTGAATAAGTTTATTAACATTTCCCTGAAGACAAAAACATCAAGACCCAGACATCACATTTCCAATTATTTAGTCAAATTTCTACCCAAACACACTGTGGCGTTCATCTTGGTAAACATCTGTGAAGTGTGATGTTGTCAAATATGGAAGATTGCACTCACAACAAAGCAGTTGGAGGTCTTGAGCAAAGTGCAACATCAGAAGCTGGGGGAGCTTCCTCAATGTTATGAAAATGAGTTTATAAAGAGAGATGTTACATTTTTAATCCTAATTAAAATAAAATAATGTCCTGAAATCCCCTCATTGCATGAGAATAAGACAGCAAAAAATGACGAAGAATTTAGAAAGCCCTGCTGGTTTAACCATCTGTTAGTTGAAGGGTAAAATAATACATTTCTTAAACCATAAAAGAAAAAGCTGTGCAAGTGACAGGGCGACATGCCGGTTGTGTGAGAAAAAAATGACATGGAAACGATTCACATGATTAGAGTAGGTTGGGTTTCAAGGGTGTTTAGATGAGACACACTGTGAGGTTGTTTACAGGGGTGAAGCTCCCACCTGCTGTTAACGTAAATAAAACGTGATTCATTATTCAATGTGTTTCTTCACTTTAAAGGATTTCAATTCAGTATTTTTCAACCCTTTTCCCCATGTTTTTTTTCAAAAAACAGATTAATTTGGACAACAATATTTGAAAGTGGTCCAGTAACAAAGCTGCAATGTAATTCTACAGTGCACAGTCAATGTAAGTCCACTACAAGTGCTTGTTTTTGCCACTGACAGACTCAGGTTGAGTGTGACAATGTTATGGAAAGGATCACTACAGAGAGAGACCATTTTTTAAAAGGGTAAGATACATTTTGTTTAATCAGAAACAGCTGGGTTTTTTTTTTTTTGCTCATGCAAAACTAGCCAGACTTCTTTTACAAAATGGTCATTTTAATATCATCACTGTCATCGTCATTCAAATTCAACAGAAACACAAAAATCTAGGCTCATCTTTCCACTGTTTCAACAATCACCAACTCTGGTTGTTTGGTTGAAATAAACCCTTAATTTATTGTGTCACATGTGAAAATACTGGAAGAGGAGCAAGAGGGAGGTAGACATCAAAGAAAAAGCAGGGAGAAACGACATGTAAAGCCAGAGTATTTTCATATGTAACACAGAGAATAACGGGTTTATTTTGACCAAACAACCAGAATCTGTGGTTGTTGGAACAGTGGAAAGACAAGCCGGGGCACTTTTGGTGAGTTTTATTTTGTTTCTGTCATGTTTGATTGATGTTCAAATTACCATTTCTGCAAAGGGTGTCTGGTTAGTTTGGCGAGAGCAATAAAACTTACTCTTAAAACTTAAACTTACTCTTTGAAAATGGTCTCTCTCTGTAGTGATCCTCTCCATAATGTGTTCAGAGACTCAGAGTAACAATCAGAGCCTGTCAGTAGCCTACTTTAAACTTCTGCTGGCTGCAGCACCCTCTCCCCCAATACTGGACCAATTTAAAAAATTGTTGTCCCTACTGGTCATTTAGACACAAACTATACTCCACAAAAACAGGGTTTAGGTTGAAAGAAACACAAGTTACCCTTTAAAATGCAAGTGTGATGTTCACATCATGAGCCTTATTACCTCTGGATAAAGTCATTTAACACCAAGCCCTTTTCAGAACTGAGCTCCTTGGCCTTGTTCTTAAATTCTCTCAAATCAAAAAATAATAAACTTTCTTTCATGCCTGTCATGTAACAGCATGTTGTACTTGTACCACGCTGTATGTAATTTCATACACTCACATGCTGAAAATGTAGTTGAGATCGGGTCCTCACATAATCACCATTAGAAAAAAAGCTGGACATTTGGCAAGTAAATTACAGCTGATTCAAAATTGTCCGTTTGGCAACCTGTACCTGGCACACATTGGTAAAATGTCATTTTAATTAAGATAAAATTATCAAATTTAATTTTGATTTTGTGCCCTCAGTCTGGCAAAAATACAAGAAATGTTCTCACACCATGGGAATATGAAATGAACAAATGAACCACTAAAATAGAAACAACCTGCAGAGGATATTGAAAAGTCAGGCTCTGTCCACCTGTACTTCCAATATGTACAACCGACAACCAGATTTCAAAAAAGCTGGTACGCTGTGTAAAACGTGAATAAAAACAAAACACACTGATTTGCAAAACTTTCTTCTTCTTTTTCTTTTTTTTTTAACTCTTTTACTATGAAGTCACGCTGTTATAACACATCCTGAATGTGTCTTGACATCTTGCTGAAATAAAGCAGGGGCTTCCCTGAAAAAGATGTCGTCTGGGTGTCAGCATATATTGCTCCAAAACCTGGATGTATCTTTTGGCATTAATGGGGCCTTGACAGATGTGACAGTTACCCTTGCCATGGGCACTAACATACCCACATAAAGCCATAAAGTTTATCAGTTTAAACATTAAATATCTTGTCTTTGTTCTGTATTCAGTCTAATATAGGTTGTAAAGGATTCACAAATCATTGCATTCTGTTTTTATTTGTGTTTTGTACAGTGTTCCAACTTTTTTGGAACAGAGGCTTTACTAGAACAGATCAAACAATGCTGCAGCAACGGTATACATTATTTAAAATTGTTCACAATTTTAAATATGTATTCACATTTTATACAACATGAAATCCCCAAACTAAATGGTGTAATGTACACTGACTTCAGCATTGATTAACCCTGCAAATAATCCAGATTATTTTCTTGGCTTAAAGGTGATATAAAGGTGACTTGTTAAACTGCATCAATATACTTTCCAACTGAATAAATGAACGGTTGTTTACTGAATATCCCTCCCCTTTTCCTACTGGCTTGTAAACAGCACTTGCAGTCTGTGTGTGTAATATGTGCAAATTGCCCAAAAGGATTTGGCACATGTAATCTATCCAAGGAGAAGTCAGTCAATGTCGACTCATTTCTGCGCTCATCGTTAAAATGCTGCCTAACCCGGAAGGTTGTCCGGGAAGCGCTACATTCGTCGCCAGTGCACTCACATAAAGGACGCAATCTTCCTCTTCCAAATTGTAAGCATTAGCCCTGTGCCTGCAGGATTGCCTTCACAACAGACAGTTCATCAAGCGTCCAAAAACAAACTGGACAGAATTTTGCATATGGGACACTCTCCTGCCTAAATCTGTTTCCCTACGAATAATGAATAAACTATTGAATTTAAATTGCTGTGCCCAGATCTTTCAAAATATTTTTAGACACTGTCATGACACTGCTACTACAGCCCACCACTCCTGACAATACTGCTGTTTTGTTTTCAGCTGGCTAGAGTGCGTGTTGGCATTTAGACACCTTGCAGCAGGGGATGAGTCTAAAAAAAAGAAGGCATTACACTACGAGGCTGCCAAATGTAAGCATATGGCTCATTGTTCCAGCTTTTCTTGTCAACACAAGGTGAGATGTCTCATTATAACATATACAGAACAAAGCACTACAAATGTAGGTCCACCGTTAGGTTTGCGAGTAACTGTGTGATGAAAACAAAAACACCCCATCCTTTGTCTCATTACGGCAGCTGCACAGCGTGGTTTCACACAGTAGCAGAACATGAATTAGTGGATTAAAGTTTACTCAAAATGACACCAGATAATCGTTTGTGTAAAATATGTACATACAAAATCCAGCAGTTGGAGGTTTAAGTACACGTTTTCTAGTTTGTTTGCTTCTCCTCAGTGTCATACTGATACTGAGATATTTAATGGCAATGGCATATCTTTGTTGGTTTAAGGTGTGTCATTATTAGGGCTGGGCAATATGGAAAATCAAAATCAATATCACAACTGATAGAGCTGTGGAATATGACCATATATGTCTTGTGAATTGCTTCATATTATGCAATATTGTTTATTTCGCTGTCGCAAATCACAGCCTTTACACTATTTTTCATCACTTGGACAATGCTTTGTTTTCTTCTGCACAGCAAAGATGCAGGCAGAAAATATGCATGAAAGCAACACAAACGAGCATGGAGGAGAGTGAAATAAACTGGTTGGAGTCCGATTCCAAGCAGCCAAGACAAACAAAACAAGTAGCCTAAAATAAGGACTACTTCCATGGACATGGTTCGGGTATGAAAAGTCAAATTCAAAATGTAATAAGAAATAAGCCTTTTTATGCAGATATTTTATCATAATTATTTCTTAATTAAATTTACAAAAAACATGCAACATTGTGTATATCAAGATAGGAGATTTTGATGAGCCCTAATGACATATACTGTAGGTTAACATACACTGCCTAGCAGAAATAAAAAGTCACAGACTCTAATATTTTGTTGGACCATCTTTAGCTTTGACTAAGGCATGCATTCGCCATGGCATCATTTTGATAAGTGTATGCTATGTCACAACATTTATTTCTGTTCAGACTTGCATTCATTTTTCGCCAAGATCTTGTATTGACGATGGGAGAGTCAAACTTAAGTCTTCTCCAGCACATCCAAAAGATTCTCAGTGGGGTTAAGGTCTGGACTCTGTGGTGACCAATCCATGTGTGAAAATGATGTCTTGCGCTCCCTGAACCACTCTTTCACAATTT
>JAJHUR010138916.1:0-11351 GCA_027495735.1 Lutjanus campechanus
AGGCTACATAAACTTGTATTAGCTATATTGTCTTGTAGTAATATGTATTGTTTCTGTATTTTTTTGCAGTTTCACAATTTCTGGCATTAAATTCGATCCAGATACAACCCCGCCTGTTTCTTGGATGAAAAATGACAGAGAAAGTTTAGCTGGCTGAGAATTTCAGTATACGACACAGGTCACACTGGATGAATCAGTACAGTGAAATCATAGCACTCAGCGAGGGACGTCGACAAACGGTTGGACACGGACTGTGACAGTCACTTACTCACCTTCGCCAGCCCTCCTCATCCAAGCATAATGGAATCATCGGAGGCTCAAGGTCAAGATTCGGAGGAGACCAAATCACTCTCCGCTCACTCCTTAAAGTCCTCAAAATCAGGAAGGCTGACAGTAAGATCATCAGCAAGAGCTTCAACCAGGTCATCTACATCGAGCAGAGCAAGTATGGCAGCAGCAAAGGCTCAAGCCGAAGCACAGGCAGCCAAAGCCAGGCTAGCCTACACTGAAAAAGAAATGAACATAAAGGTGGAAAAAGCTCGCTTGGAAGCAACTCTTGGTGTAATTGAGCTACAGAAAGAGGCTGATGCTGCCATGGCTAAAGCAGAGGTGATGGAGTTGGCTGCTGCTAAGCTCGACGCTGCAGAGCAAAGTGGTGAGTTTGACTTCTTGTCTATCCAGTCAACCCCAGAGCAGAAAGTGACTGATTATTTAAACAAACACAAGCTCACTGAACTTCCTCAAAGTCAGAAAGACATTTTTATGCAGCATGGTGACACCACCTGTCAGCAGAAACAAGAGAAACCTTCGCCAATCACACCTTCTCAACAAGAGCCAAATCGCCACCAATTCTCACCACTAGATGGCAGCAGACCAACACAACAAAGAGATGTAGTGCAACAAAGTCCTCCCCACAATGTGTTACAGCCACAGTATAAGTTTCCCACGAACCACACAGCTTCTGACAACACTGCCAGTGACCTCGCAAGGTTTTTAGCAAAGAGTCAGCTTGTGACTGGAGGACTGACTAAGTTTGATGACCAACCAGAAACTTATCTGAGCTGGAAGACCACGTTTAAGAGTACCATTGCAAATCTTGGACTAACTGACACCGAAGAAATAAATCTGCTCATCAAGTGGCTGGGCCCTGAGTCCTCTGAACATGCTAAAAGGATGAAAGCAGTCAATATACGTCACCCATCTGCTGGTCTGAATATGATCTGGACAAGACTTGAAGAATGCTATGGCTCGTCAGAAGCAATAGAAAGAGCCCTGTTTTCCAGGATAGAAAACTTTCCAAGGCTCTCCAGCAAAGAACCTCACAAGCTTCGTGAGCTCTCCGACCTGCTCTGTGAACTGGAAGCTGCAAAGCTAGACGGATACTTACCTGGTTTAAGTTACTTCGACACAGCCAGGGGAGTGAGTCCAATTGTGGAGAAGCTACCCTTTCACCTTCAGGAAAAGTGGACAGCAGTTGGGTCAAGGTTTAAAGAGGACTATAAAGTTGCCTTCCCACCTTTCTCTTTCTTTTCTGAGTTTGTGAGGAAAGAGGCTAGAGCAAGGAATGACCCAAGCTTCACCACAGCTCATCCCTCCTCTGTCAGCTCCAAGAAAGAGAGGCTCCCAGGTAATTACAACACAAGGCCATCAGTCACAGTACACAAGACAGACGTGTCAACAGATGTAACCACAGCGGTTAAACATGCAGCTGAAGATATAAGCAGGCAATGTCCTATACATCACAAACCACACCCACTGAAAAGATGCAGAGGTTTCCGAACTATGCTATTGGAAGACAGAAAGAAATTCATCAAAGACAATAACATCTGCTATCGCTGCCTTGCATCCACCAGTCATCAAGCAAAAGATTGTAATGTCACCATTAAATGTGTGGAGTGTGACAGTGAGAGGCACCTGGCAGCTCTCCACCCTGGCCCACCAATGCAGACACTCAAGCCCCTCTCTTCCCCTAAAGAGCATGGCGGGGAGAGTGTGAGCTCATCAAACCCAGATGTTACGTCCACCTGCACAGAGGTATGTGGAAATGGAATCGCAGGGAAATCCTGCTCCAAGATTTGCCTGGTGCACGTCTTTCCAGAAGGTCAACGACACAACATCAAGAGGATGTATGCAATCATAGACGATCAAAGTAATCTGTCCCTTGCAAAGACTGAGTTTTTTGATATGTTTAACATCCAGGGCACAGTAGAGCCATACACCCTGAAGACTTGTGCGGGCATAACAGAAACATCAGGCAGAAGAGCCTGTGGTTACACAGTGGAGTCAGCAGACGGGAAATTGAACTTTCCTCTCCCTGTGCTCATTGAATGCAATGCTATCCCTAATAACAGGGAAGAAATACCTACCCCTGACGCCGCACGCCACCACCGTCATCTGAGGTCAATTGCTGCTGAGATACCGCCCCTCGACCCAGATGTTGACATCCTCCTGCTCATTGGACGGAACCTTCTGAGAGCTCACAAGGTGAGAAAACAGTTGAACGGCAGACACGACGACCCATATGCACAGAAGCTTGACCTGGGCTGGGTTATCATCGGCGACGTGTGCCTCGGCAGTGCTCACAAGCCAACTGAAGTGAGTGCTCTAAAAACATGTGTTAGACAATGGACGCCCCAGCTTTCTCACCCCCTGTGACAACCGTTTCAGTGTGAAGGAAAATTTCAGCCTGATGAGTCACACAAAAGCAACTCCTCAACAGCTGCAACCACCAAACCCACACTCCAAGCCCACTGCAGAGAATTTAGGAGAGACTGTCTTTTGCCGCACTGTTACTGACAACCAGCTCGCACCTTCTGTGGAAGACACAATCTTTCTGAAGAAGATGGAGGAAGTCTTCAAAGACAAGACTGACAGCTGGGTTGCACCATTGCCATTTAGGAGCCCCGGGCGTTTGCTCCCAGACAACAGACCCTATGCTTACAAGCGGCTTATGTCTCTTCGTCGCACGCTTGACAAGAAGGAAGACATGAGAGCCCACTTCGTCGAGTTCATGCAGAAAATGATTGATAACAAACACGCAGAGCTTGCACCTCCTTGCGATAAGGATAAAGAGAGATGGTACCTTCCCACTTTTGGCGTCTACCACCCGCAGAAGCCTGGGAAGATTCGAGTAGTGTTTGACTCGAGTGCACAGTTTGATGGAGTGTCTCTCAATGACGTGCTGCTTAAAGGGCCCGATTTGAACAACACCCTTGTGGGTGTGCTCCTCCGGTTTCGAAAGGAACCAGTTGCCATAACAGCCGACATAGAACACATGTTTTACTGTTTTGTTGTTCGTGAAGATCACAGAGATTTCCTTCGTTTTCTCTGGTATGAAGACAACGATCTCAGCAAGGATGTGGTAGACTACCGCATGAGAGTCCATGTGTTCGGAAATAGCCCCTCTCCAGCTGTGGCAATCTTCGGGCTGAGAATGGCAGCAAAGGAGGCAGAAGGAGTCTACGGCAGTGATGCACGACACTTCATAGAACGTGACTTTTACGTTGATGATGACCTCAAATCCTTTCCAACTGAAGCTGAGGCTGTCGATGTCCTGCAAAGACCTCAAAAGATGCTCTCTCTCTCTAATCTGCGCCTCCACAAAATCGCCTCCAACAGAGTGGAGGTGATGAACGCTTTTTCCCCTGAAGACAGAGCCAAAGAAATCAAAGATCTGGACCTCTCCACAGATGAGCTTCCTGTCCAGCGCAGCTTGGGTGTGAGTTGGAACATCATGTCTGACACATTCACTTTCCATGTTCCTCAGAGCCAGAAGCCCTTCACTCGCCGTGGGGTGCTTTCAGTTGTAAACAGCTTGTTCGATCCTCTCGGCTTCCTTGCCCCTGTAACTATCAAAGGACGACTTTTTCTCAGACAGCTCACCAACATGGACCTCGAGTGGGACAGCCCCCTCCCCCCTGACATGTATGATGGCTGGAGAAGCTGGCAAGAGTCACTTCAGGATCTTCAGGCACTGCACATCCCTCGCACATATGTCTCCTTCTCCATTTCACAAGCCAAGTGTGTTGAGCTTTGCATGTTCTCAGATGCTTCAGTCAGGGCTATAGCCGCAGTAGCCTATCTGAAAGTCACACACGAAGATGGACACATTGAAGTTGGCTTCGTCATGGGTAAGGCCAAGTTGGCTCCAGTACCAGAGCTCACCATCCCCAGACTGGAGCTCTGCGCTGCGGTGCTCGCTGTGGAGTTGTCAGAGCTCCTCAGAGAAGAAATTGACATGAAAATAGACAAAACTACATTTTACACAGACAGTAAAGTGGTGCTAGGATACATAAACAACCAGCACAGAAGATTTCATGTATATGTAAACAATCGTGTACAGAGAATCAAGCAATCGTCCCTACCAGATCAGTGGAGATATGTCTCAACAGAGCACAACCCAGCAGATCACGGCTCGAGGTCTGTAGCAGCAGGGAAGCTCGCCAGCACCACTTGGTTATGTGGACCAGCATTTCTTCTGCAGCCTGAGAGCACTACACCTGAAAAAGGCCCATTCGAACTCATTAACCCAGAGTCAGATGTTGAAATTCACTCCAATGTGACAGTGCTTGCCACCACAGTGTCAACAAATCATTTGGGCTCAGCACGCTTTGAGCGCTTCTCTAAGTGGACATCTCTGATCAAAGCAGTAGCTCACCTTTGCCACATCTCTCACAGCTTCATCAAATCCAGAGAAGAAACCAGTTGTGCAGGCTGGCACCTCTGCAAGGCAAGTCTCACAGATGAAGCTTTAAGTCAAGCAGAATACACAGTTATCAGATGTGTCCAGCATGAAGTGTATTCAGAAGAAATCAAATGCATTATGACAAAACGCGGTCTGTCCACCAACAGTCCTCTTCTAAAGCTTCATCCAGTGATTGATGAAAATGGCCTACTGCAGGTAGGAGGACGCCTCGCAGAATCAAAGGTGTCCAGTCGTGAAGCCAGCCCTCTTCTGATCCCAGGCAAGCATCACATCGCTACACTGCTCATTCGCTGTCATCATGTGGCTGTAAAGCATCAAGGAAGGCACTTCACTGAAAGAGCAGTCAGAGCAAGTGGCCTGTGGATAGTAGGAGCCAAGAGGTGTATTAGCAGCATTATCCATAGATGTGTGACCTGCAGGAAACTACGTGGCAGAGAGGAGCAGCAAATCATGGCAGATTTGCCAGCCGAACGTTTACAGACTGACCCCCCGTTTTCTTATGTTGGCCTTGATGTATTTGGACCATGGGAGGTCATTGCACGCCGCACTAAAGGAGGACAAGCCAACAGTAAGAGATGGGCAGTTTTGTTTACATGTATGTCCACTCGAGCTGTTCACATCGAAGTGATTGAAACCATGAGCTCATCCAGCTTCATTAATGCACTTCGCAGATTCTTCGCGATCAGAGGTGCTGCTAATCAGTTGAGGTCAGACTGTGGCACTAACTTTGTTGGTGCATCCAAGGAGCTGAAGCTGGATCCTCCAAAGCCTGGTGAGATGAGCGTAGACAACTACCTCCTCAATCAAAGATGTTCATGGGTGTTCAATCCGCCCCACTCCTCCCACATGGGTGGCACGTGGGAGCGGATGATAGGAATTACACGCCGCATCCTGGATTCAATGCTCTTACAAGCGAGCCACTCCAAGCTGACTCATGAGGTTCTCATAACACTGATGGCTGAAGTTACAGCTATTATTAATGCAAGACCTTTAGTGCCTGTCTCCACTGACCCAGAAGCTCCTCTGATCTTAACCCCCTCAACTCTACTCACCCAGAAGTATGGTGCCCCCTCACCTCCCCCTGGAGACTTCACCAAAGCTGACATGTTCAAAAATCAGTGGAAGAGGGTTCAAATTCTTGCTGACACTTTCTGGGTTAGATGGCAGAAAGAATACCTCAACATGCTCCAGAGTCGTCAAAAATGGCAGCTCATCAGGCCAAACATGAAGGAAGGAGACATTGTTCTTCTAAAAGACAAGCAACTGAAAAGAAATGAATGGCCAACAGGAGTCATAGTGAAGGCTCTTCCAAGTAAAGATGGACTTGTCAGGAAAGTGGAGGTCAAGATTACCCACAACAAGTCTAGCAAGACCTTCCTCAGACCCATTTCAGAGTGTATTCTTCTCTTATCTCCAGGAGATTAGATTATGTAAAGTTGTTATTGTGGCATTTTTAAAATAATGCCAGACGGGGAGTGTTTTGGAACTGTGTTCATTTTATATTTGCAGTTACCTTTTTTTGGCCTCTAGAGGGCGCAGTACGTTAACAAATGTGTTTCTGCTTCTACGGTTTGTGGCCGCTAACAGGAAGTTATCTAGGCTACCTGGATGTTGTTTAGCCTGTACCTGCTCCGTAGCATTATGCTCGTCCTCCCCAACGTTTGTTTTTAGCCCTTGATAGTGGCAATATGAGTAAGTAAATCATTATTTGCCGTTAGTAGATTGCAAACTCTTTCATAGTCTATTGTTGTGTGATTTGTTAATGAAACGAGCGAGGTGCGATCTCGGACTTTCCACGTAGATCTGTTACTGCTAGATCCACTACCTCTGTAGTAACCTAGGCTACATAAACTTGTATTAGCTATATTATCTTGTAGTAATATGTATTGTTTCTGTATTTTTTTGCAGTTTCACAATTTCTGGCATTAAATTTGATCCAGATACAACCCCGCCTGTTCCTTGGATGAAAAATGACAGAGAAAGTTTAGCTGGCTGAGAATTTCAGTATACGACACAGGTCACACTGGATGAATCAGTTCAGTACCCTTATGAACTTATTCTCCTGCTAATTTGGTATTTCTGCTGAGGAGTGAGCTGAATATTTCCGGCAGTTTGTACAGGCCTGTAGCTGACACAGAGGTCTGATTCTTTTCGTTCCTTTTTCTGAATACATAATGTATTGACTACTCTCAGGATGGAAGGACCATTTCACCCAGTATAACAAAAAGTGTTTTTGAACAGGATTACCAAAGCTTTAATGTCATTGTCTGTGCTTAATGTGGTCCAGTCCAGTGATTATGTATCAGATTATTCTGTCAAAGCCATTCAACTTTATTTCTATTTTCTATATCAAAACACTGCGAAACTGTGCTGGGTTTTACGAGCTGTCATCTGTCTGACTATGCAAATTAAAAACATCCGGGGTCGGATGGACCATCAGGGCATAAGTGCTGGGCGAGAGGGGCTGCCGTCTGATGCGGCCAGTATTTCTGGTGCCGACTACAGAGGGTGGCGATGTTTAATCATGTACATCCCTAGTCTGTGGTAAGGCTGCAGCTAACAATTATTTACATCACAGGTTTGGTCTGTAAAATGGTGAAAAATGTTGAGCATCGTTTTTCAAAGCCCATGTTGACGTCCTCAAATGTTTTATGTCCAAAACACAAAAATATTCACTTTACTGTCAAAAGTGGACTCAGTAAATCAGACAATATTTACTTTTGAGAAGCTAAAATCAGAAAATTTGGACACTTTATGATTAAAAAAAAATTACTCAAAACCATTAATCGATTATCAAAATTGTTGGTGATTAATTTAATAAGCAGAAGACAGTTGCTAGAAGCTGCAGCTTGATTGCAGAAGTATTATTTTTGTGTTTGAGGATGGAGCAATCTCACACAAATTCAGGGAGGCTAGACCTGTACAATTTATTTATTTATTTTGCAATTTAATGTCAAAACTTTTATGTTATTGGTTTCTGAAGCACTTTCTAAACAATAAAAAAGGGAGTTCATATGTATCTGACTGCTTGTATTCATTGAGAAAAAAGTAGCCATGTGCAGTAATATAGAAAATTGAGGATGCAATGCATTGTGATGCATCGTTAAATCGAATCGTTGACAGGATAATCATAATCACACTGAATCGTGAGACCAGTGAAGATTCACAGCCCTACTAATCATTAAATAAATCCAGGTTATAAATGAGTGAATCTGAAAACTTTTCATTTTAGAACCACTGTTGTAGAATACCAATCATCGTAAGTGTAAAGTATTCCAGAGCCATTTAATTATGTAGCAAATGCATTTATATTGTTGTTCTTTACATATCATACTAGGATATTAAACATTTTTAAGCACTTTGCTGACTTGACATGATGACAATTACAGGCTATTGGGTCGTAGCCAACTATTTCCTCAATCAACTGCATGCCTACGCATCACTGATACAATAAACTGGGTCCTGCAACACTGCCCTTTACCCAGCATGGGATGTTTGATTTTGTCATGTAAACAACTCCAAACCAGACCACTATGGCCAAAGTAGGCAGTGAGCAAACCACTGTGGACTGATAAAGTCCTCAAATACTGCTCCTGTGTTACAACACAGCAAGAAATGTGCTTAATGTGTAAAATGGTGCAACAATAAAACTGTGCAGATGTAACCCCAAACTATTAGTATTTGACTAAGGCAGTAAATTATAGGCCTTGAATGAAACACCTTCTATCTTACTTTTATGAGAATAATGTACCATTACATTGATTTTTTCATGTTTGTAAAATAAAAAATGTGCATGTATTGAATCAAAGCAGCTAGAGCTGCACAGATATTGGAAGTGACAGTAACGCTCAAAAGCAATCAGCACAACATGAAGAGACACAAGAGGGCACAAACCCTTTGTTTTACTATATTATCATTCATTATGGTTAAAAAACTGCCTCCACTTATTGGAACTATAGTTGTTAACATTTCTCATAATGTTTTATTTCCTCTTACCTTGAGTGATATTTATTTAGATTTTTTGGTGAGAGCTTTGGCGTATCGTCTGTAGAGATGTCTGCCTTCTATAATGGGACTAAACTAAACTGTGCTTAGTCTGTGGTGCTCAAAGTCCCCAAAAAATGTATTTGAAAAACTCAACAGCGATGTCTGTTTCCATAAATCATGACCTGGTTGCTGAAAATAATCCGCAGTCCTTGTTGTGAGCAGTTTCATGTAAAAAGAAAGTAGTTCCTACATGAAACTGTGAATTATCTTGAGTGACTGTGTCATGATTTTGGAAAGAGACACTGGTTTTTAGTTTTTCAAATGCATTATTTGGGGCTTTGAGCACCACAAGCCGAATGCTATTTGGTGCCATTACATTGGAGAGAAGGGAGAAATCTCTACAGCTGATATCTACAAACTCTGCAACTAACACCAAAACTATCTAGATGAATAAACAGCAATACAGGCCAGGGGGAAAATATATATTTTTGATTTTGGGGTGAACTCTTCCTTTAAGTTTCTTGTTTTATTGTGAGCATTTAAGTTTAATGATAACTCTTAAATTATTCTCAACTCAACACTTGACAGATATTGTGTCTTCAGTAGGTATTCATTAGTCATTAGATTATTTTCTCATTCACATTCATATTTATTTCTCATAAATGTGGCAATTCTGCAGGACTCCTGCAAAACAAAATAATGAGTCTTGTTTCCTGGAATTATTGTAATGCAGCTCTATGAGAAACAGGAATCAGTAAAGAAACAGTGTTTAATAAAAGACCAGATTTGACATTGAGTTATCACATGGGCTCACATACTTTATTGCCCACACATTGTTTACAGAGCTGTTGTGTACATACACAAGAACATTTTGCGTGTTTAAACAGTCAGTTTGATCTTTAATCAAACATGATGAAAATCCAAGTATTGTTAAATTATAGCAGAGTCACTGAGGACCAGAGGTCTGAGTGGTGACCACACTTCAGTCCTCAGGCTGCCAAAGTAACAAGAAAATGTGAATAAACCATTCCAAGGGCTTTTAGTCTTAAATTGTTGATTTTTTAAAAAAATATTCTATTGTCCTTTTCCTCTTGCAATGTTTACTAGTTATGGGTTATATTTACGGGGTACAAACACTGTACATCAGTTTAATAAATAATATCTGTCAATATTAACCAGTACAAGTAACCAGTATTTATATATGGATATATATATAAGATGATATTACGTCTGTAGCACAGAAGTAGATGTATTCTGCCTCAGCATGGTCACCTGAGACGAAAAACAAAAATCAGTGGCAAGACAAAAATGAACCAGTCAAACTCTGCAAAACTCTGTTAAGTAACATTATAATCTACAACAACCACACACTTTCTGTACAAACCATGATGGATGAAACACTCAGTCAACTTCAAGTGTTTACATTTGTAATTTAGCGTTTGCTCCCACTGAACAAGCTTAACAATTTGCTGTGATCCGATATTTAAGAGGACAGTTCACGTCAAAATCAAAAATACATATTTTTCTCATGAACTGTTGTGCCCTTTATCTAGATTTTTTTGGTGCGAGTTGCAGAGTTTTGGAGATATCGGCTGTAGAGATGTCTGCCTTCTCTCGAAATACAATGGGTATAATGGCATGTGACTTGTGGCACTCAAATTATCAAAAAATACAGTTGAAAAATTCAAAACCAGTGTCTCAGTCATTTCAAAAATCATGATCAAGTTACTCAAGATAATCGAAATACCTTATTGTGAGGTGTCACCAGACTGTCCCTTTAACATTATGTTTTTCTGAAACAAAGTGACAATATTTTTTTTTTAATCACACATGAGTACCATTACCTTGTAATGTTTATTATTATTAAATATGCAAATATATACAGTGCATATACTTAATATCATCACAACTCTGTTCAACAATATTATCATTCATTGCCTGATTATAGCCTGAACATACGTCTTATTATGGATCTCACTGCTTTTTTTTTTTGGCATGACTCACCTACTCTGGCTCTGATTGCCTTGCCTTCATTGGTTGGATTGGTTAGATTTTGGTTTGAGGAGTGACATTGGATAGGGTTAGGGCAGGGGTGGGCAATAATTTTTCATGGGGGTCCACATGCTGCAGGGCCAGACACAAATGATATGAGGTCCTGATAATGGCTAAAATCGCTAATAATGGAATGGTCAGAAGTGTTTTATATACTGTAGGGCACTTGTACTGTTTGTCACCCATTCTGAACTGCTGTGTGATGAATTGTGGGCTAATATTTTGCTGACAATGTCCAAAACTTGATGTTTTACAGTTTACCATGCATGCTGCATACAGGTTGCAATGATAGTAGCAGCGAAAGTGGAAGAACAACATAAACAACATGGATGTACAGCATTGAGTGAATAAAGTCGCAGTTTAAAAGTTAGTTAATTATCATTAACAATTAACACAGCACTGACCCCTTTCAAAATAAATGTCTGATAATAGTTTAACAGTAAGCTGAACACTATTAACTGTCTTTGCTAAATTTGACATTTTGGTATTTCCATGATGGCCTTGCAGGCCTCATGAAAGGAGCCACATTTTGCCCAGGCCTGGCTTATGGGAAGAATATGAGGGTAAGCCAATCAAAGACAGATTAGGGGTGGGTCACGCCAAGAAA
>JAJHUR010138918.1:0-16633 GCA_027495735.1 Lutjanus campechanus
GACGCTGCTGGTATTAATCATCCAGTCCATAAATTCCATTGTTCTTGAAGGATGGAAAGAGGGACGCATGTTGAAGATGGATGTGTGTTGTGTGGGTGTGGTGTTATTGTCGGCATGTGAGGGGTATTATTTACCATCTTATTGTGGCATGTTAGCATGCAAACATTTAGCGATAAACACAAAGTACAGCTGATGGGAATGTCATCAGTTTTGCAGATATTTGGTCATAAACCAAAGACATTTGACCGTCCTGTGGGGGAACAGGAGCATCTGTGCCAAATATCATCAGTCCATCCAGCAGCTGACATTTCAGTCCGGGCCAAAGTAGTACTGACACTGTCATCCCCAGAGCTGCGCTGCTATCGCGGCCAATAAGGACATTGTCTCTGATCTTATCTGAAGATGAAAATGCCCCCCCTCTCTCAATATCCAATCCAGTGACTTTGTCCAGTATTTAGACCGATTCTGATACTGATTATCAGATCAGCACAGCCCTAATCTTTTTTTCTCTTTTTTTTTTTTAACAACATGCACACAGTTCTGTTACAGAAAAAGTCACAGAACACTGTCTGGTTTTGCTGAAAGCCAAATTACAGAATTTTAAATGAGCACTTACATCAGATTTTTTTCTAGCTTCAATACTTTAAATACTATTAAATGTAATCAGAGATTGTGTCGTTTCAAACAAATGGTATCTATACTTTTGACAACCTTAAAGGGCCTTCACACTTTGAACTTTGTTCTGGACTTGCCACGAGGTAGTCCGCAGCGAGGCAAAGCGCAGCGCTACGACCGCTACGTCCTGTCTGCCTGGTATACAAATGGCTGAGCTACCTTTAGCTCTGGATGTAGCTAAGTTCATAAATTATATGATTCACAAATCTTATAGCCCCACCTGACTGTTCACATTTCGCCAGGCATTACGTTTGCTGGTGAGATCGTAGTCTGTTTTTAATGTCGTGTTAGAGAGTTTGGGGAACCCTGAAACACTTTTCTTCAGTCATGTCTGGAAGGAAAGGAAACCTTGATTTGTAAAACTCTCTCTCTCTCTGAGAGATTTGTGTACGTTGTTCCTTCATTGTGATGTTAAAATGATCACTCTCGCGGGTCTGGTGTTCCCTTCGAAACTCGACCATCAGCTTCTCCTTCCTCTGCTTGTGTCACGTCGACACATCTGTGGTCTCTTCTGTCTGCATCGTCACATACAGCTGTTATGTCATTGGTTGCGGCAAAAGAGGTCAGAGTTCAAATAATTTGAACCCTTGGCATGACAGTAGAGTAGCGGTGCCGCTTGCTCGGGCACCACATGTGTTGGGGCCTTTAATCAGCTGATCATTTTGTCCAGTTGGCTGATTCCTCAACAAGCATTGGACAGACTGTGATTAATTCATGAATCCTAATGGGTTCAGTGATTACCTGCATTTTCCTGCAGCTCATCAGCAGATCAAAAATTTTACTTATGCAGAAAAACATCTCACATCTACTGGATGAATTTGTATGATTAGGTATATTTATGTTCCCTGTGGGAGGATTTGTAATAACTTTGGTGATGATATCAGAGATTTCCACAAGAGGCCTGCACCATCCAATACAACTACACTACAACTACAACTACAACACTGGGGATGCTCCTGGCAACTAATTTCCCTGTCCATTAAACGCAAATTTTAATTTAGACTAGTCAATTAGTCTAACAGTAAGAAAACACTCGCAAAGCAGTTCAAATTGAGCACAATTTATTAATTGATAGAGTTAAACTTGGTCCGAAAAAAAAAAAGGATCGCAGTGTCTGCAGGTAAACAACATTGTTTACTTGGAGCTGACGTTAGCTGCCAGCAGCCTGCTCTGTTTGCGGGTTAATGTCCGTGTCTGTGCTGAATGTGGTCACATGTTGCTCCAGTTGAGTGGTTATATACCTGTTTATTCTGTCACAGCCTACATTCAACCTTATTTTCATTTTCTGTATCAAAACACTGCCAAACCAGGCTGTTTTACAAGCTGTCACTTTGCTGATAAAAACATCCAGGGTCCCGGTGGCCATTGTGGCGTTTGCGCTGAGCGAGAAGGGCTGTAGTCTGATGGGGCTGCAGCCTCGACTAGTGGCGGGCAGCTGCATAACTCCTTAGAGGCAACAGTTAACTGACATTGTGCGTGAATAAAATATTGATAAATAGTTTAACCGGCTAATATTTCTGGTGCCGACTAGCGAGGGTGGCGATGTTTAATCATGTAGTCTAATCTCACACATCCTGACTTAAACACATCTTTAAACCCTTCCCACTTTACCATGACTGCCAAGGATCAGAAACAAACTTTGGACCTCATCTTTTATCAGTCTTACAGTTTGATTTGCTTTCCACCAACATGGCTGAAGTCCTGTCAGTTTTCTGAGAAACAAGTGAAAAACTTAGAAGTTCAGTTTCCATTCTTGCATGTTTGATTCCATTGTTTCTTTGTGAGCTGCCTGAGCAGATCATTCCTTCCTCATTATACAACAACATACTGTCAAAGGAATGTATTTCTCACTGCATACAAAAGCCACATGCATGAAAAGATACAGAATGCTATGGTTTGAGTTCTTGGGTTACATATTTTTCCATATATGTGAAAGCAAGAGCAGTGGTCACATCAAGTCTGTAATATTCAGGGAAAACCCCTGTGATGTGTGTGTTTAAATGCCTTTTTGTCCTCTGCTTGCAGGATCTGTAGGCAGGAACTTGGCCAACAAGCCTAATGTGTATGTATCCAGCAGCGCTGGAGCCCGATGGAAGGAGGTCAGTACCAAATCTGACACAGATGACAAGAAAAACACAGCTTATAAAACTGAGGCACAAGCAGCTCGTCTATCAGAGAGTTTTCAACCTGTCACAGTGAATTTCATTTCAGTGCCTGTATGCTGTTTGTACCCTGGCATTATGCACTTTTTCCTAGGATTGACCTTTTCTTATAAATGCTTTTAGAAGTTAGCATTATATTTCATTTACATCACATTATTAATTGTTTTTTTTGTTTTTTTACTGAAAATAGCTACCAAAACATTCCACACATTCTTAATACGAACATTTAAATGATTTTATCTTAAAATAATTTGAACCTTTTAAGATTCGACTCAACATACCGCTGTCTTGAGACGTTAGTGATACTGAAAACATGTTGTAATGAGGTAATTGTTGATGTATTAACTACAACCTCCGTTCACAAAAAGTTGGGATGCTGTGTAAAATGTAACTAAAAACAGATTGCAATGATTTGCAAGTCCTTTTCTACCTATGTTCAGTTGTACAAAGACAAGATATTTAGTGTTCAACTGATTGACTTTGTTGTTTTTTTCTAAATATACACTCATTTTCTGCAACTTGTATCAAAAAGTCATGACAGCAGCATGTTTACTGCTGTGATACATCAGCTTTTCTTTTAACAACACTCAGTGTTTGTGAACTGAGGACACTAATTATTGAAGTTTTGAAAGTGAAATTCGTTCTCATTCTTGCTTGATATACGACTTCAGATGCTCAACAGTCCGGGGTCTCTGTTGTTGTACTTTGTGCTTCATAATCCATCACACATTGTCAATAGGAGACAGGTCTGGACTGCAGGCAGCTCAGTCTAGTACCTGAACTCTTTTACTACAAAGCCACGCTGCTGGAACACGTGCACAATGTGTCTTGCTGAAATAAGCAGCGGACAAACTTCCTCAAAGACGTTGTCAGGATGGCAGCATGTGTTGCTCCAAAACCTGCAATGTACCATTCAGCACAAATGGTTCCAGACATTCATTGTTGGTTTTCAGCCCTGCCCCTTACGTGCAGAGATGATATTATGAATTGAAGATGGTGAAATCCCAAAAATTTTTTAAATTGTCCATTGAGAGGCATTGTTCTTAAACTGTTGGACTATTTGCCCACACAGTTTTTCACAAAGTGTTGAATGCTCACCCCACCTTTGCTTGTGAACGACTGAGCCTTTCGAGGATTCCCTTTAAATACCGAATCATGATACTGTCACCTGCCACCATCTAACCTGTTTACCTTTCATATGTTCAAAACAGGTGTATTATGTCCTAACTTTTTTTTGGAACGTGTTGCGGGCATCAAATCCAGCATGAGTGAATAGGTTGAAGATTTACAGATCATTGCATTATATTTATGTTTGGCACAGCATCCCAACTTTTTTGGGATTGGGGTTGTAGACATCAGAATCTTTGTATTGAACGTCCTGAATTTTGAGAGTTCCAAGCAGCTTCAACCACATGTTCGCATTTAAAAATGACCAGCACCACAGTTTGCTTGTATATTCTGCTCAGACTAAACATCAAGTGTCTTTAATTTTCTGGTAAAGAATGAAGCCATATTTCTCTTGAGAAGGTGTGTGAACCTCTTTATGTAATACCAAGCTTTTGACCCTCTGATCTTATCAAACACGCTTTCATCCCTTGAACTGATATTCCAGGGGTTTACAGTTTAGAATGAACCACCCCTGTGCTCCGTCTCTGTCTCTGTCCCACTCCGGCATCCTGTTTCAAAAGCAATTGTATCAAGTGGCTAAATGACCTTTTAATGCCTGTCATGTGCATTCTGTTCCGTTCTTTGTTGTCCAGGCACTGGCTGGCCCTCATTTCTACACATGGGGCGACCACGGTGGTATCCTGATGGCTATCGCACAAGGAGGCGCCACCACACATCTCAAGTAAGTCCAAATGATCTGTTTAAGTGTCCCCCCCAGGACACAAAGAGAGATCATATTTGAGCTCAGGCGCAAAATCTGCCACTCCGTAGGTTTTACCTTAACTAACTGTCTCAAACATAAAACCTCGAGCGGCTGGTCCGTGACTGGAAGGCTTCCATTTGAAACCTCCAAACAACTGGAGGGAACGTGGAGAGTGAAGCATGTAAACGGCACCTGCCCCAGTGGACGTGCTCATTAGTCAGCCGGAGCAGACTGTGCGAACGTGAAGCGGCTTGTTGTGGAAAAAAGTCAATAAAGCTTCCCTCAGTAAGCAGAGGTGTAATAAAACACCTCCATGCCAACAGCAACATCGCAGGCTATTCATATTCATATGAAGGTGATGCAGTATATTAATGTGAGAAGAGCTGACCTCGTTTACATGCAGAGAGAATCCACTTTCCTCACCCTGGTTACTCAGTAACCTGCTTTTGCCTTGATATATACCAATGTCAACATAACTGTGTTAAATTACCCAATTATAATGGCTGGTACACCACTTTATTACCCACATAGTAGATAGCCCCCCCCCCCCAGATGATAGTATCAGCCTCTCTCCTCTCTGTTGTCAAGTTAAAAAATGAGTGTGTTAGGCCGTAGGTGAAAGGAAGTTCCTGTAACTGATACAACAAAAAGAATAGGTACAGACTACCAACAGTACATGGGAAACTGTGAAAGCACATTAATGCCAACGTGATGAAAGACAAAAGATCCTGTAAGTCCCTTTAATGAGAAACTCTCTCAAAATAATGACTTACGTACTTACAAATTATGAAATAATGACTTAGTGTCGAAAAATTAGAAGTTAGTTTCTCAAAATAACGACTTAGTGTTGCAAAATAATGAGTTACAATCTCAAAATGATGGTAAACTTTCGAAATAATGAGTTAGCATCTCTAAATATTGACTTTGTATCACCAAAAAACGAGTTAGAATCTCAAAATAATAAATTAGTTTATCAAAATAATGACTTAGTATCACAAAATAATGAGTTTGTTTCTCAAAATAATGACTGTATTGCAAAAGATAAGAATATCAATACAAATAATAATAATAAGAAGAAACCTTCTATTGTATTGTTTTGATACTAAGTCATTATTTTGATAACGTTTCCAATCATAATGACTTCAAAGATCTATTTTTTCATCATATTGTTGGAAATAGTCTTCCATATGTAAGAGCTGACAATTGTTGCTTGATAAAATAGTGGCTCAAATACTGTCCATGTCCCCGTCAGGTTCAGCACCAACGAGGGCGAGACATGGACGGACTTTAAGTTCTCGGACAGGGAGGTGTACGTCTACCAGCTGCTGACCGAGCCCGGGGAGAAGAGCACCATCTTCACCATCTTCGGCTCGTACGCCGACCAGAGACACAGCTGGCTCATCCTGCAGGTCAACACCTCCGACGTTCTGGGTAGGTTGGAGAGTGAGCGGGAGGTTCAGAGGGCAGCGTGGAGAGCTTTAATGCTCCTGGGCTCTTAGCAACAACAGCTCACAACAGCTATATATAAGTTTGTACCTCAGCTGTAGTACATGTCAGAGGGTTTTTATGTGGAGTTCCTGATTTTTAATTGTTATTTCATCATCGCTGCATTCGTGCTGCGTTCATGTGATGCTCGGATGGGCCCATTTCCTGAGCTGGGAAGTCCGTCTGCCCATATCAGTGTGATCATGAGCATTAAAGTCATAATGTGCAAATAACATGGAGGCCACAAACAGAAGGGTTAGGGTTGTTGTTGTACTTGTATCATCTGGATAAGATAAGATCAACTTTATTGATCCCACAATGGGTAAATTCACATGTTACAGCAGCTCAAAAAGCACAGGTAGAATCAAGTAAAACAGAGAATAAAAATGTAAAATAATAAGATATTAAGAGTATAGATTATAGATACTGTACACACAGACTATATACACCTTTAACTTATAGATATGTGGAAAAAATATATGGCTAAATTGATAATTGTGCAGGATAATTACACACATACTGTAAATAGACACGTGTGTAACATTGTATCAAAAGAAACAAATAATATGGCCTTGTAATTGGATAATTGCACCGAGACAGAAATTTGGATTACACAGAGTACAAGCAGCAAAGATTCATGGGATGATTCACAGTATGAGTCATGATGTTATTGCACAGATGATGATTGAACAGTGAAAAAATAAACAGCATGTTGCACAGAATAATTGCAAAATATAAGAAAGATATAGCATAGTATATAATAATATGTATAACCAATGTGTAGTAGGAGAGTGATAGAGTTTGCATCAATATTAGTAAATGTGTTATACAGCCTGAGAAAGAAAACTGTGCCTCAGGGATCTTTGGTCTGTTCGCGGGGAGTGTCCTTGTATTGCACAGTGCTAACTGGGGTTGGGCAATAAGTTAAAATTTGCCATCAACCATCGTCAGCCCATCCATCGGCAGTTGGCGATATCTCCGTCTCTGCATGCTGTTTACCTCTCAGTCCTCACCCAGCTCAGTGCACTCATGGTCCAGCTGAGTGGGTGTGTTCTGTGCCGCTGGATGAGAGCGTGGCGGTGGAGCAGCAGCTGTCACTCTGCAGACCATCACATTAGCAAAATAAAATGACAAAAATCGGCCAGAAAACCCAAGCAGCAGTGGATTCAGCCCATGATCGGTGGGCGCTATATTCATCCAATCACTTAACCCTAGCACTAACAGCTGATCGCGAGTGTAAACAATTGAACCGTGGCTGAATGGATCTCGCGAAGTGGTCCAAAAATTAGTAAAAGGCATTTAACTATTCTTGTCGGTTGCACATCTATGAATGAATGAGATTAGTGTAGAAAAGAGCACAAATAAACACAAAAAATGCACTAAAAGCACAGAAACAAGTCAGAGCTGCTGTAACTAGCTGACACTCTCGCTGTACCATCTTGAACAAAAAGATGATGTGTTGCCTGAGTCCCAGTGAAGATTCATGTAGCTACCTCAGTCTGCTGAAAAATTTTAAAACTTTATAATATAAAGTCCTTTTGTCCCAGACTTGTTTCTGCACTAGTTCATTCTCTAAAACCACTAAAATATTGCTTTGCCTGGCTTGTTATCAGGATTAATGCTAATAAATAACTTTTCTAACTGATCTAGGTCGCTCTGCTTGGATAGCAACTAATGATTACAACCTAATACAACATTACAAATTACATATGAACAAAAATTGTATATACTACACATAGTCTGACTCGTACTGTAGACTGTGGGTGTAGGCCGGCCACTGGAAGCCTGTTTCAGGCAGCATCCCCTATAGTCTCCCTTCATCAATAACAACCTCCAAGCTGGCAACCTACATGATAAAAATGGCAAGTTAGCGCCTTTTTGCTAATGTTAGCCTTTTTAATGCCAGGGCTCGCCTCCCGACGTGCAAGTGATCCACCAAAACAAGTTTCCTCTTTACACTATTTTGCAGGGGCACCATCATTGCATAGTGGGCTTTGCAGTGCTCAAGAAGATTGTGATTGGAAGAAAAACAAACAAGTCAGGTTTTTTTTTTTTTCCCCCCTTGTAGCAGAACAGTCATGTGTGGAGCCAGATGTTTCTCCAGCGCTGACACAGCGGTCTGTTTTGCGAGACTGCAGTATATTAATAAAATGGTTCTTTCCATTGACTAGATATTAGCTTTCTTCTGCCATGTTTCTGCGTATGTAATGTCAACATCTCGGCAAGTTGTCGACCAAAAATTTTCAAGTTGGTGTTCTGACTTGAGCGGGCATTCAAGTGATTTTTTTTCCCCCAGATTGGAGCTCCTTTTTCTGATTATCCTGACATCACATGAATGCAGCATAATTATAGTGTTAATATTAGCTTGTTCGTTCACTCACATCAATGGCAAGCAAGGTAACAACACTGTGTAGCAAGTTTACATTTGCATTATAACACATCTACATATTATGTGACCCAAAGTCTCCTTAGCTACTGCTGCTGTATAGCTGGTTTGTTGGCCACTTAGCAACAATTAAGCCTGAAACCAGCTGTTTGTTGAGGTTAAGTGAGATGACTGGTTGCTGTTAGGTCTGCTCAGAGGTGGGAGTAAGTCACACATGCGCAAGTCACAAGCAAGTCTCAGCACTTAACCTTCAAGTCTCAGGCAAGTCTCAAGAATCAAGCAAGTCACTGCTGTAGTCACCTGCTGTGAGTCAAGCCAGTCACAAGTCAAAGCACATGAAATTCTGATGATCTGCCCCAGTTTCCACTTTAAAATCCACTAAAAGACAGTGGTCATCAACAGTAATTCTTATCATCAACATGAACAAAAACTGTTGCCGCCTTACTACACCTCATGAATCTGACTGATATTTGAGGTTTTGTGGTGATTAATCACAAGCCTCCTAGATTAATAACAATGAAGAGTGGAAATCTGAAATTATAATACAGCTCTATAGCTCTAAATGGCTCTCAAATGAAAACAGAAGTATGAAACAAAACATTTGCAACATAATGAAGCCTTCTGCTCTGGCTCCCATTTAGGAGGATCACACCATTTTCTGTTGACTTATTAACACATCTGTCTAAAGTGCTTCTCATATGAGACTGCATACAGCTGTTATCTTCTTACGACAGTCAACGACATCATAATCCTTGAATCCAAAATGAATTCTTTGTGGACTAGCCCCCCATGATAGCTGCCTGGTGCACTGGTTTCTGCTTGTCTACTTGGAGAGTTAGTTGAGTCACCCGTTGTCACCAGCATGTCATGGGATGCGTACATACATACTTGTAAAGTTTGTACTCACTAATGCAGTCTAAATATTATGCTAAGTAAAAACATACTTGAATAGAAGACTCAGTGTGAAATATAGAAGAACAAAAAGATGTTCCCTACTGTAGTTAAAGGAGCTACAATAAATGTATGTTGTTACCGTGTCGTCATGCCGTGGTTGCTGTGGTAGAAGTATAGAACTGTGTGGAAATGATGGCTAAATCTTTACTAGCTGAGATAGAAAAGCAGAGAAATGCACGTATTCTTTTGTTTTTTTTGAAGGCTACTAGATGTCCTCTATATAAGTCCTCTATACGGATAGAGGAAGGAGCATTACCAAGTAACCCTGAGTTCTTTGTCAGGGTCTAAATTTAATCATTTTCCTTCTTCTTCCTTTCTTCCAGGTGTTCCGTGTTCCGAGGCCGACTACAAGCGCTGGTCTCCGTCAGACGAGCACGGTAACGAGTGTCTGCTGGGCAGAGAGATCACATTTAAGAGGCGAGCTCCCCACGCCACGTGTTTTAACGGAGAGGACTTCGACCGGCCCGTCACCATCTCTAACTGCTCCTGCACACGGCAGGACTACGAATGGTTAGACACAGAAAATACCTCATAAGAACAACAATGCTGAAGTCTAAACACAGAAATACCTCACTTACAGTTAGTAGTATGTTAAAATGAAGCAAGAGGATATTTTTTTTATTTACATAAGTTTGTTTTTGACATTATATTTTGTGGTTATTATGATGGAGGCGTGACTGTTTTTGTCCACAGGCGCCTCCAAAATCAACAAAATATGAAATTTTACTTTACTTTAATGTTTCTTTTATCACTTGTCCGCTCAGGCAAAGTTGGTGAGAAATCTTCTTGCCCAAAGTCAATTTTTACTTTTCCCAATACAAATGTTTTCTTATTAGCGGTTGTTGATAAAAATGCCTTCAACATGCCATGTTGTTGTGGCACTGCGTAACCCAGGACAGTCGTTCTTTTGTTGTAGCGCCATCACACTGGAGTATGCAGTGAATGGCTGTGGCACGTGTTTTGAAAGTGTACTCACTTGCCTCGGGCAAGCGGGGAATCCTTATTGTTGAGCTCTGATTATGTGTTGAGCCTGGGTGTGTCCTTTTCTTTTGATCATTCTTGAAATGTCAGAGGCATTAAATTGGAGTTAATCTGTGGCTAAATTTAATTGTATATTTATTTAAAACTAACTTCTGTTTACAAGTCACTGTTTACAAGGGTTTTTTGTGTGTTTTTTGCATATCTTCATCCATATATTTACATTTAGCTCCACAAATCTGTCCATGTAATAATTGTTACATTTATTATTAGTTGGTTAACAGCTTTTAAAGACGAGATGAGGTTAATCCTACACCTCATTAGGGTTGTGATGGTAGAAATGTGTCCACAGAGAGATTTGCTGATACTCCTCACTCTGCAGGAGCTCTCTGCTTTATATTCTGAGCAGGTCATGTAGTGAATCAGGGCTGGATTCTCATGTGATCTTGTGTAATCGTAATGTAGCCTATTATATCGGGAGTTGGGCAGCAGGACAGCTTACCATGTTCTCACATGATGTGGGCCAAGCCAACCGCAGGGGATGGCGAGCAACTGCTGCAACCATATATATTCATGTTTTTTTTATTCTTTTTTTTTACGAGGCTCGGCCCTCATTGTGGCCTCTGAGGGACTTTTCTACCAGCTGTTTCTGTGTTAAACAAACTGACCCTCACTGACTCTTTCCTCTGCGGTCGAGTCTCCCTCTCTGTCTGTTTCATCCTGTTAGGTCTGTCATCGTTCTCATCTTGCCACGTCTTTTACATCATTTTCCTCTTGTCATGTGTCTTACGTCGTTTTTGTCTTGTTGTGTCTTTGATATTTTTTTCTTGATACATGTTTCACTTAGTTTTCTTCTTGTCATGTGTTTTACACTGTTTTCACATTGTTAAGTTTTACATCATTTCCGTCTCGTTACGTGTTTTACGGCTTTTTTGTCTTTTTACGCGTTCTACACTACTTTTGTCTTCTTACATGTTTTACGTCATTTTCATCTTGTTGCATCTTACTTGTTTTTGTCTTGTTACATGTTTTACATTGTTTTCATCTTATGGGTTTTATGTTAATTTTGTCTTCTTGCATCTTTTACAGCGTTTTCATCTTGTTACGTATTTTTGTTGTTTTTCATCTTGTTAAGTGTTTTTTTGTGGTTATCATCTTTGTGTTTTCTGTCGTTTTTTTATTCTTGTGTCGTCTTCTTACATCGTTTTCATCTTGTTACGTCTTTTGCGTCAATTCACCTTATGTCTTTTATGTAGCGTATGTCTTGTTAGGTCATTTTTGTCTGGTTACGTCTGTTGTGAGTTATCTGCGCTGATGGATACACCAGATCTTTCTTACGCGTTATTCTTCCATCCATTTAGGTTGAAATCAGTCTTGATGTTGGGAAGGCAGCACGCAGTGATCAATAATTTTTCTCAAATGCATGAAACTAAAGCAATGAGTCTGTTTTGAAAATGTAAGGAGTAGAAAGTACAGATATTTGTGTTCAAAAAAAGGGAAAAGTAAGATACCGACACCTGAAAAATCTGCTTAAGTGTACTAACTAAATATTTTGTTACTTCCCATCTCCGGGATCAGCTAGACAGCCCTGGCTGGCTCACATCTTCCTCTTAATTAAATTTCAATACTGGCAAACTGATAAATTGGTTTAAGCCGACTCTGCACATTTTTATTACTCCAGGAGCTCCGATCACAACTCATAATGAGGCTCTTTTAAAATGCACATCAGGTGCCGCCATTCGTCACAGGGCAGAAGTTAACGGCCTGTTTTTTTCTCTCTCTCTGTTTACTCTCCCAATCTGTCTCTCTCTCCTCCTCCTCCTCCTCCTCCTCCTCCTCCTCCTCCTCCTCCTCCTCCAGTGACTACGGCTTCAAGCTGAGTGAAGACTTGTCTCTGCAGGTGTGTGTGCCTGACCCGGAGTTCTTAGGTGACCTCTACGCTCCCCCGGTGCCATGTCCTGTCGGCACCACCTACCGCCGCAGCAAAGGGTAAGCTGCTACTGTCCGACTTCAGAGCAGAAAGGTGCAGCCGGGGGTTCTTTTGTGTGCTTTATTTGCATAACGTTGGCATCTGCTCCACCAGTGGATTCACATCAACATACGTTTTCGTATGATAAGCCTTTTTTCTTTTGCGTTTTATTAAGGCTTTTTCAGGTTTTGTCCATTATTTTGCCATGCCTCGGGGCCCCAAGGACCAATTAATTTGGCCAAATTTAAATTAGGGATGTTCCTGGTGACTAATTTCCCTGTCAATTAAATGCAAATTTTAATTTAGGCTAGTCGACTGGTCTAACAGTAAGAAAACCCTCAGAAAGCAGTTCAAATTGAGCACAATTTATTCATCAATCATGTTAAAAACTGTCCGAAAAAATACTTTGTATTAAGACTATATGAAGCCGTTAATCACAGTCTACAATCGCCAAATCGTATTTTAAATGCTGCGGAAATGTGTGGCACTTTGCACCTTACAATACAAACATAACACATTAACCTACAAAACTTAACAACTCACTAAATGCTTCAACTTTTCAGACTGAAAAGGATCACAGTGTCTGCAGGTAAACAACATTGTTTACTTGGAGCTGACGTTAGCTGCCAGCAGCCTGCTCTGTTTGCGGGTTAATGTCCGTGTCTGTGCTGAATGTGGTCACATGTTGCTCCAGTTTATTCTGACACAGCCTACATTCAACCTTATTTTCATTTTCTGTATCAAAACACTGCCAAACCAGGCTCTTTTACAAGCTGTCACTTTGCTGATAAAAACATCCAGGGTCCCGGTGGCCATCATGGTGTTTGCACTGGAAGAGAAGGGCTGTAGTCTGATGGGGCTGCAGCCCCAACTAGTGGCAGGCAGCTGCTTAACATCTAAGAGGCGACAGTTAACTGACATTGTGCATGAATAAAATCTTGATAAATAGTTTAACTGACTAGTATTTCTGGTGCCAACTAGCGAGGGTGGTGATGTTTAATCATGTAGTCGACTAATCGCGCACATCCCTAATCTAAATCCATGGACACTGTGTGGTAACACTTTATTTAGGGCAGTATGGCCAAGTGCAAAACCCAAATCGCAGAACCCTGCAGTTATTTGATAAAGGAAAAACGGAAAAAACAGCATTATAATGAAATACTGTAGCGCTGCAGAGAAACCATGACTTGTAAATCTTGTTCTCCACATGTAAGAAAACATGTTTGTTTGGCACAGAACCCAACAACTGTTACTGTACATCATCATGATTTTAATAGTTTCCTTTTCTTATCACAGTATCTGTCCAAAGAATCACAATTAGATTTTTTTCACCATATCCTGCAGCCCTAGTTTGCATCTATTTTTGTCATGAAAGTGTAGTTGGGCTGTAACAATTTGTCGATTGATCGATTAGTTGTTGGTGATTAATTATATTAAATTAATCACCAACTATTTTCATAATTGATTAATGATTTTGAGTCGTTTTTTTAAATGTCAAAATTCTCTCATTTCCGCTTCTTAATTGTGAATATTTTTTGGGGACGTCATCTTGGGCTTTGGGGAAAAATGATCAACAACTAATTGATTAGTTGAGAAAGTTATTGACAAATGAGTCAATAATGAAAACCTGAGCTTGAAGTAAAATATAAATAATCTCATTCCCCTCATGTAGTAGATCCCATTGATCTGTTCCTTGGTTTTTTTTTTGTTGTTTTTTTGTTGATGATGCACACAAGCTCAAATTTGAGCCACTTAACCTGCTGTTTATAACATAGGACCTACACTTGTTCTCTTTTATCATCTTCATTCAGTGTCATTATCTGAGAATTCCTCAAAATGTAAACCAGCCTTTGTTCTCTTTGGTTCATCACTTCTGTCGCTGTCATTCCATTTGTTTGGTGAGAGCACCACCATGTGTCCGACTGAAGCAAGTTGTTTGTGTTGGTGCTGCAGCTACAGGAAGGTACCAGGCGACAGCTGCAGTGGAGGAGATGTGGAGTCCAGACTGGATGGAGAGATGCTGCCCTGTCCTGTCGGAGGTAAACCTGCACTTTATGAAATCAGTGTTCACAGTGAATAATTGGTCTGTCAGTATTTTTATTTGCTGGTCTAGAACAGCAACTCCTGTGTTCTGCAAGGACCAATTCATACATTCTTTGCCAAGCTTGGTTTAGGGCACACTCATGATGCTGTCAGTACAAACAGTATCATGTGATTGTGAAGTGTCTCTTCCCATTAGTCGTGTCTCCTGTGCTCTTTCAGAGAGTAACGAGTTCATCCTGTACGCCGTGAGGAACTCCATCCATCGCTATGACCTGGCCACGGGCACAGACCAGGCCCTGCCTCTGGCCGGCCTCAGGGAGGCTGTGGCTCTGGACTTCGACTATGACAGGAACTGCCTGTACTGGGCCGACATCTCGCTGGACACCATACAGGTCAGTGAGGAACCAGAGCGACAGGTGGAGCTGGCAAAAGTACACACAGTCTTTATTCAAGTAGAAGTACAGCTGCTTGTGTTAAAAAGACTCTGGTAAAAGTAGAGGTACTGATTCAACTAATTTACTCGAGCAAGAGCGAAAAAGGTAGTATGAAAGTAAAATGTCGCCCGCTGAAGGACATTTCTAGCAGCTGTTTCTGTGCAAAGCTAACTGAACCTCACCTTTTCTCCACAGTGGAGTCTCCCTCTCTGTCTGTTTCATCTTGTTAGGTCTATCATTGTTTCCATCTTTTACATCATTTTTTGTCTTGTAATGTTGTGATACCTGCAAAGATGCGTGGAAGTTCATTTTGTGTTGGGCTTTAACCACCAACAGCCTGATAGCTGTGCTGTTACTTATCTCCCCTGTCCTGATTGCATGAAAAAGTCAACTTTTTGAACTCAGATGTTATACATATGGTGGTTCATTCTTTACACACTAATTAGATTCAAAAAATACCAATATATCGTCTTGTTTATTGCAGCATACTGAATTGTAACCCCTGTATCGTGATTTGTATCAAATAGCCAAATTCTTGCCAATACTCTTTCTTTTACATAATTTTTTACTTGTTAACATGTTTTGCATCTTTTCTGTCTCGCTGCGTCTTTTTATGTTGTTTTCATCTTGTTACATTTTCTACGTGGTTTACGTGTTGTTACATCTTGTTACACTGTTTTCATCCTGTTACGTCTTTTCATCTTTTTACATCTGTTATGTTGTTTTCCTCTTATAAAGTCTTTTTACGCTTTTTTAATCTTCTTACATTGTTTTTGTCTTGTAACATAGTTTTCCTCCTTCCTTTTAAAGTCGTTTTCATCTAGTTACATTAGTCATGTGGACTATACACTGATGGATAAACCATGGAAACATCTTTTCTATGTGTTATTGTCTCATCCGTTTAGGTTCGAATCAGTCTTGTTGGGAAGGCGGCATGCAATGAAGGAAAATGAAAAATAATTCAAACGCATTAAAGCTAAAGTAACAAGCCTGCTTTAAAAATGTAAAGAGTAGATAGTTCAGATATCTGTGTTCAATTGTAGGGAGTAAAAGGTAAAAGTTGTACCCAAGTAAAGTTCAGATACCAGAAAAATCTTAAGTACAGTAACAAAGTATTTGTACTCAGTTACTTCCCACATCTGCAGTTTGTTTAGAGTCCAAACACAAGTGAGGCCTGGCTTGGTGATATGAGCGCAGCGACTCGAGAGAGGCTTGTTTCTTTAGACACAAGCTGAAATTTCTGCTCAGCATTATGCACCACAGTCATCTCATTTGTCTTCTCCTGTCTCCTGCAGCGGCTGTGTCTGAACGGCAGCACAGGTCAGGAGGTCGTCGTGAGGAAAGATCTGCAGAACGTGGAGGCTCTGACCTTTGACCCCATCAGCAGACTGCTGTACTGGGTCGACGCTGGAGCGCAGAAGATTGAGGTACAGAAGCATTGTATGCACGTGTGTTTGTATGCATCATTAGCACTGTTAAAAGTGTGTGTGTGTGTGTGTGTGTTTGAGCCAATACTTGTACACATGCAAAAGCATGTTGTGTTTAATGGGAGTTGTACGCAGATATATTCATCTTAAAATAATCACTTAATTTCGCTCTGCCATCCAAAGGCAATCAGAGGTCTGAAACTGAACCTGATGAACCTCTGAAAAGTGTCACTGTTGTTGTGTTTGAAGG
>JAJHUR010138919.1:0-13330 GCA_027495735.1 Lutjanus campechanus
AGCAGTTAAAATGTTAAATTTCTCATGATTTTATATACTTAGTGAATTTTTTAATCATTTAGATTCGGCGGGGTGGTTAATAACATATGTTTCTGTGGTGCGACAAACTCAGGGCACACATTCATTGTGGCTTTGGGAAAAGATGCGAATTGTTTTTTTAACTTGTGGCGTTCAGGCTGCTCCTGCAAAAATGCAAGGCACTCCGAGCTCCGTGCCGCGTTCACACCAATTTTAGCCCTGCGAGAAGAGAAAAGCTCCCACGTTCATTTGAATGAGCCCAGGTCAGCGATACAGCACAGGTGGCAAAAATTTGACATCATCCGGAATAGTGCTGTGCTACTCACCCCGCGAAATATGTGCAAGCGTACATTCCTGGTAGAATTCTTTAAGATAAGATAGTTTATTGATTGATATAACGAGGATGGATATTTCACCAAGATGCAAGATAAAAATGATTTGACTTTTACAAACTATGTCTCAGAATATTGTAATCAGTAAACATTTACCATGAAATCTGATTGCAGTTTCTCATGGTATAGAAGAACATGACATGACATTATTTAGTTGTTCACATTTGTGGGTCTCTTTGGCCGTTTTTTAAATTTCATGCTGTGCATTAGCTTAGTCATATTCAGAGTTAAATGTTCTGCAGAAAAGTACTTGGAAGTACTATTTCAACCTCTGACATGTTCACTTTGAATGTACTGAATTATATATATATATATATGTGTGTGTGTGTGTGTGTATTTCTTTTTTTTAAACACCCACTTGAAGGACGAGACAGGATATGAGTCACTGAAGGTGCCTGACAGTGAGACTGTCCTGCCTCCAGACGGATGCATGTTGTCACATACTGTACTTATATTTTTCAGATTACCAGAGTTTTATGAGGACATCATATAGAAATACTTCAGTAAGCAATTCCATAAATGGATAATACAATAAATTAAAAAAAAGGCCTGCGACAAATTGAAATTAAATCATAACTGCATGTTTCCGTTTGAAGCACAGTGACTGATGACTGCTCCGACACTCGGCTGGTTGTGTGTATTTGGTCCAAACGTCCCTCAATCACCCAAAATCCTCTCTATCTTTAGAACGGGACTGTTTGTCAGCCTCTCATTCACAAATTAAATGTACCCCTTCAGTGTAATGAGCCGTACACATAAACAGTGACAGGACTTAATCACTGCTGAAAATTTAATTAAATGTTAGGAAACAGCCAAAAATCTGACCCAGTAATGTGTTGTACAGTTTCTGGGCTGTGACCCAAAGTATAAACAACATGAGTCCCCAGATGACGGAGGCTTTCGCTGTAGATATCTGCCTGTTCAACTGATTAGTTGATCTATAAAATGCCAAATGTCAATCTTTGGTTGTCAGTGTCCGCAGTGTTTCTTCAGACTGTTAATTCAGTCTGATCAAATACCAGAAGTCGAACTCTGGCACATTTTTAAAGCAGCTATAGTTGATATTTCTATAATAACAATGGATCAAAAAATGACAATGAAAACAATGTGAAAGAGGTCGCTCTTATGTTATGAAACTACAGATAATAATTATCTGTATCTGCAGCTCTCCTCGGCTTTGCGGAGCTTTATAGCGAGTGAGTTGTGTTTAGCTCTCCAGCTGCAACTTTAGCAGTTAGCAGCTAAAGAGCTAAATAATAAAATAACACCACATGAGTTTTAAAAATCCTAACAGATTTTAAAATCTGGTTGCCCCACACACATCAGGAGAAACTTAACAGATTCTGTTATCTCCAACACCCACACGCTAGAGGATTTTAAAATAATAGCACACTACACGCCACAAGATGTTATCAGAACGGTTGTGCCAGAGGGAGCACAATCTTGTGTGATTTAGTGAAGAACGTGATCTTGCATGATTTCACGGTGAAGCAGATGTAAACAACAGAGACAGACTTAGTGGAACAACTCGCTATAGTAACGCTTTGCGGTAAGAAAAAACACAAAAGCAGAAGTTGATCCAATCTGGATGAGAAAATGTTTTTGGAGACACAGCTTGTCTATTCTTCAGTGAGAACTGGAGGTGAGATTTTTATAGTTTTAATATCTGTCAAGAGTAATATGCAAGCTAACGTTAGCCACAAGGGCTAGAGTTTACTGTGAACATTGGAAACCCTCTGCAAACCCTTCACATTGTCGGATAATCTGGGCCAAACATCGGAGCCAACCCGTGATTCGGCCCAGATTTCTTCTCTGATTCTCAGGAAGAGTAAATCTGAGGAAAATCTTGCCGAAACTCCTGTAGTGTGGGACCAGTATAACAAGTTCAGGAGAAGATATGTCAATGTTGTGTTCAGAACTTTTTTTTACTGCCCCCAAGTGGCCAAAACAGAAGGCAATGGCAAGTTTAAAGTCAAACTGACATTAAAATAGATTTTTAATCAAAGAAGCATGTCTGTGCTGTTTGTTTTGTGTACTTTTATATCAAATTTAGAACTACAAAGATAATATGTGGTCTTTTTTAAAAATTTTCTGCAGTGGCAGTTTCCTCCACATTCATGTTTTGTCATGTACCCACTGATGATGTTGGTACTGCAATCTGATTTAATTCCCCGTCTGTGACCTCAGTGAGCCCTACCTCACTCTGTGACTGTGTATGCGACTTTAATCAGAGTCGGTTGCTGGGTTGCTGTGTCCATATTTCATACCACTTACTAATTGTTCATTGTATCTTTGGTTAACTGTCTCCTCTAAGATGCCCATCACTAGCCGGGGCTGCAGCACTAGAAAACTAGAAAAAAAACTAGTTAGGCTGTGTCAGAATAAAGTAGGATATAACCACTCGACTGGAGTAATGTGTAATCACATTCAGAACAGACGTTAACCTGCACGGAGAGCAGGCTGCTGCTGCTAGCACTGCTAATGACGGCCACATGGTGCTGCAAATGTAGCGACGCCTCCGAGCTAGTTCAGGCAGTCAACTCGAGCTGCACCGCACTAAAATGTGACACGCCTCACTCTCTGTAGTTCAAACCAAACGCACCCTTAAACCTCTAAAGCCTCCCATCTCTCCCTCTGCCTGCCCTGCCTGCCGGTGCCATTGCTGCTTTGCATCAGCGTCGCTGCCTGTTCATTCAGCCCCACCACCACCCCAGCATCCACCTTCAGGCTCCGACAGGGGGGTCCAAGATATGTGTTCGAGGTCGGAGCCTAGACACCAAACTCTAACTATGTTCTGCTGCTGCAACAAACATTCTTAAACACGAGTTGTCCGACTGAACTAATGTTATCTGCAGGCACACGATGTCTGTGATCCTGCTCAGTCTGAAAAGATAATGTTCATAATGCACGCCGCAAAGTGCCACACATCTCAGCGGCATTTAAAATATGATTTGGTTATTAAAGAATGTGATTAACGGCTTCAAATGGCTCTTAATACACAATATTTTTGGACAATGTTTGACCTGATTGAGTAGTAAAATGTGCTCAATTTTGTAAATGTTCTCTTTCTTTAAGATTAGTCAACTAGTCTAAATTTACAATAAGGAAATCAGTTGCCAGGAACATCTTTAGTTTACAGTATATACAACACAGTCCTACTAATTAGTATGTATATATAATACAAGCAGAAATGAACACCCTTATCTGTTTTATACAAACAGGAAATAATACTGGCCGTTGAACATCAGTGAACTTGTGAACCCATTCTTTGTGAAAATTGATCATGGATCATGATCTTGTAATAAGCCAGGCCCTCACGGACTTGTTTTTATACAGACATCATATTTTTTCTAGGTGCCGTCTTCTTTGTACAAATGTCCTGCACAATACTTACGCAACCTTCTTAAAATTAACAGCTGCAGCTCATTTCATCTATTAAGGGTGATGCATTGAGTCTGGTTTTATTTTATTTCTTTTTTTTCTGGCACGTTACGTGCTTGACTGTTGACAACTGACCAGTGTTGTTTTATTCCCTCTGAGACAAGTAATAAATCAAAGTTTACTAATCAAAGCAATGTTTTCTGGGTGTACTTACTCTTTTAAAAAGGGCAAGAGGTGAAAAGTGGAGAACTATAAATACAGTGCAGTACAGTACATATATTGACAAGAAATTGAGCCATGATGTGAACTGAAGCAGTGTATAATAAAGGGCAACAGAGACTGTAGGCCTGTCTTGGTACAGTACGCAGCACAGTTGAAACTCGTGTCTGTGGGATTTCACTTGTAAGGAGGGTCATCTTATCCTCATTCCAGTCATGTATTTTATTGCGCCTCGAAGCTGCCATGCTGCATTTCCTCCAATAAGACAACAAAGAGATTTATGACAGGATTTTAGTATTCTTCGAGGTGCGAAAGCGTTTGGCTTCTGTGTTTTTGCTGGAACGTTTGTATGTGAATCCTCTTTTTCAGAGCATTCATCCAAACACACTCACCTGCTTCCAGGGAAGAACTCATGAATAATGTTTTTTTTTTTTTTTACACTTTCCAAACTCTCAAACACTTTTTGCTGTGTACAGACCCTGGGAGCTGGCCTGATTATGCTGTTTGCTTGTTTACGAACAACATTTTGCCCAGCAGTCTCTGCAGCCGCTCGCTTTTTAACCGTCTCAGGAGTCCGCAGCCGTCCGGATGATGCTGCTTCTTCATCCCCCGGAGCTAAAACAGACATCTCCTATTCTACAGCAGAGTTCACTGCCGCTGAAGGAGAATTTATCAAAGCTCTGCTCAAAAAAAATATAAATAAATAAAAAAAATATATTCACTGTTTTGCCTCTGGGATTTAGTTCCAGCTGTATAATAGCGTGTGCATATGAATAAGCCTGTCGCCCAATCCTAATACGTGTTCTGTGTATTTTTTTTTTTTCCAGTTCGTCCTTTGTAACGTTGATACGGTAACAGAAGAAAGGAGGAAGGTGTCAGACAGTCTTATTCAGGAATTTTTAATAATGCAATACCATTTATGTCAATTCAGAGTCAAGTCCCACAAACGCTGACGGTTGTTTCCTGCATTATTTCATCCATTAAAATCCTTGGAAGTGGTGTGTCATAAATTTGCTCCCATCTATCCTGAATAATGCATGGCTTTTAAAACAAACCTTGATTTTTTTGTGTGAAAAATCAGAGTCAAACACTTCTGAGACAAAGATGAGTCTCAAGTTTAAACACTGACGAGTCAGTGGTACAGTAAAACGAACACGACACTGGAACAAGTCAGCATCAAGACGACTACAAGACCGAGACAAGTGAGAGTTAAAATATTAATGTTACAGTGAAACGTCTGAATTAACAAGTCAAAACATCCCTGAGACTGAGATCAGTCTGACCCAGAAGCAATGTTGCAGTGGAGCGTATATTTTTTATTTATTCTTTATTCAGATCCCCATTAGCTTCCACAAAGTGGTCACTAGTCTGTCTGGGGTCCACACACAAAAGCCTGAACTCATTTTTTATTTCAACGTCATACAAGCAACACAGTTTTTATATAGTTTCAGTCTGATTATTGTCTGTACAAAACTTCAGCTGCCGTAACATCAATCCGGGTTTAAGACAAGTACGGTGAGGCGTTCAAGTGCAGACGTACCTGAGATTCAAACACGCAAGAAAAAAGAAAGGAAATGATAGATGCCAATAATAATGATAAATAAATAAATTTGTATATGTGTGCATACAGAAATACCTGTTTGACTACATGTACACTCAGGTAAAAAGAGAAGAGAAAATAAAGAAAGAAATGAGGAAAAACAAGGAAAAAAGAAAAAATAATGTAAATAGATAAATAGAGTAAACTTAAAAATACAAGAGTGGGGTAGGAATAAAAGGGGATATGGATTTTTGAGTTCTCTTATTGCATTAACACACTCATTACAAGACAATTTTGGTCTTTGCAGCCTTAATCCATATGTGATTTGTTCCATCTCATTCAGTTCCATCTCATTCAGCCCCTGAGAGGATTTTGTAATAGATGTAATAAATTTTTGCCCTCCCCTCAAACCCTTCAGGGGTTGCTCCAAAGAGAATCACCCTTGGATCTTTGGGGATGTTTTGATGGAACGCTGCCTCTCAGGGCGTCTAACACATCTTACCAAAACTTTGGGCAGGACCAAAACAATATGAGTGTGGTTTCCAGTTTGTGGTCCACATTTTACTTATATTATCCACTTTAATGGGTGCAACTGTAACACCAACAATTTCCCCTCCGGGGATCAATAAAGTATTTCTGATTCTGATTTTCTCCAACACTTGTCTGAATTAGATGGAGCCCACTTTGCTGTCAGAAGTATTGTGTTACTGCTTCTCATTTAAACTCCCGCTAAATATTATAACATTAGAATTAGTCTCTAAATGTGTCTCACCACAAATCTCCCAGTTCTCTTTTATTTGTGAGCTGTTGTTTGGGGTCATTGAGAGGAGAACAGAGTATACTTCAGCAGTTACTTCCCTAACTTCGTTCCCAATTTGGATTTCTGTAAAGAACTGTTCTATTGGAGTTGGTTTTTCCACTTTTTCCCGTTTCTTGTGCGTTGTCAGAAAATGTCTAAGTTGTAAATATCTGAAAAGTTCAGACCTTGGGAACATGAACTCTTGTCTTATTCGTTCAAATGATTTAAGCTCTCCGTTGTGGAGGATTTGATGCTAATAATTAAGTGACTTTTTGCAATAATATCTGTTTTTAATCTGTCTAATGCTGGTAGGGAGCATATTCCAAACTGAAGAACCTTTATAAGGAACAGTTCTCATCATACAATTTGTTCGCGGACTTGGTGCCACCAGAAGACCAGAACTCACTTGATATGTCACGTACCCATGACAAAAACCAATATATACTAGTTAATCACCAAAGAGTTAAGGTGTATTTTTCAAGGTGACAGTATACACGGATTTTAGTGACGCCTCCACCGTCAGTCAAGATAGTCGATTATGCGTCTCTCTCACATCGGCACGGAAAGAACAACGAAGAACTAATGTGGCTGCCCTGTTCTGTGCGATTTGAAGCTCTTTAGGGTCTTTTTGAGCAGCACTTGACCAGATTACTGGTACAGAGTGTTCTCGTTCACTATCCAGTCAGCACTGGGCCTCATTCACCAACTGTTCTTAAGAGGAATTTTCTGATTAAAACCCACTAAAATTCTGGTATTCACCTGTTTTTCTTATGTAGACTTTGTTCTTAGGTAAGACCAGAATCTATGAAGACTCAAGAGCATATTTATGCACATTTAAGGCCTGGCATGTTTGTGCAAAAATAATTATTTATTGTTTTCTTCAGTTGTTCAGTTGTATGATTTCATAGGATTTAGATTATAATAATAATAATTATGATTATTAAATTTATATTATTTATATAATTTTATCACTTATTTTCAATATTTTACAAAGCATTATGGTCTTTTAAAATAATTATTTTAACATTACAGGGTGATTGTATTAAAAAATCCAGTGTCAGTTATTTTCTGGGGTGTCCAGGACAGACTTGGGACAGTTGAACAGGACCTGGGTGTACACCTGCAAGGGTGGCTGCCTCAGTTGGAGTTAATCTGTAAATAAATGATAAAATGAAACAAATGTTTTGACCTTTTTGTGGGTTTAAATTATGCCGTGTTTGGTCTATACTGAAAAAGCAGATATTTAAACGTTTTAAACACATGAACATGTTGAAGAAGAGAATATTTATCCACTAAAATAATCATCTGATTTAAGGTTTTACACACTAGTGTTGAAATGTGCCAGCATGTTTAATTTAATTCTTTAAAAATAAAAACAGCTTACCTTCTGACTCTGAGACAGCCAAGGAGATGAAATCGCTGAAACTGCTCCACCGTCGTTACATTTTTGTTTGGGAATTCTTGACTTCTCTCCCAACTTCTCTCTGTGTGTGCTAATTAGGAACAACTGGCTCTTACGAGGACGATGGGATTCATGATTCTAATAGTCTCACATAGTCAGACCTCTCTCCACAGAGTTCAGCGCTGGAGAAAGGTCTTTCTCCTCAAAAACACATTCTGCTATAGTGGAAAAAAATGCCCTGCCATGTTTGCATTTCTTTAATCCTATCACAATCGTCTTGGGCAGTTCTGAGTACAGGATGCAGCGACGGTGCTGCTGCAACATAGTCGAAGGGGAACTTGTTTTTGTGGAACATTTGCATGTCGGGAGTCGAGCTCAGGCATAAAAATGACTAAATGATTAAAATGACATCACTGCAAAATAAAAGTTAACAGCTGTTAGTGTGTTTACTTTCATACCGTTAGCATCCCAGGAACTAATTTGCCGTTTTCAGAGTGTAGGTTGCAACTTGGAGGTTGTTCTTGTTTCCTGGGGACTTTGAATGCGCGATGCCGCTTGAAGCAAGCAACCAATAGCTGGACAGCAGTGATCATCCAGTGAGTCATACTATGATTCTAACACAGATACAAACAATTCTGCGGTTTATGAACACCTTTCTGAATCTGACTCTGAGTTTTTTTTTAGGATCTTTCTCAAGACCAAAGGTATTGGTGAATGAGGCACATTGAGTATGCATGCTGCAAACCAATTTTTTTCCTATGATGGCAAAGGCATGACCCAGGCTCCTCTGGCTCTGACTGGCTAGTACTCCTTGCCTTCGTTGGTTGGGTCGTTTCGGTTTAGGAATGAGGAAAGATGATTGATTAGGATTAGGGTCAAAATATCAGGGTAAGCCAGCCAGAGGCAGAATAAAGCGGGTGCCTTCACTTCACCATCCTATTAAAATAAACAGCACCTGAAAAATAAATTAATCTCTGACTGAAACAACATTAGGCCACCGTGTGTTAGGCCAGTGTCAGACAAGTAATGTTTGCAACTGGTCCTTGACAAATAATGTTACTTTTATAATGGCGGCACACTTTGAACTACACTATCTACTCAGCAGTTTACAAAAGAAACAACAGGCCCAAAGATTACAAGCAAGTTCAGAGAGTAGTTGTCCAATTTTCATGTGTGGATGTACCAAGGATGGATACACCTACAAGTTGATTAACTTGATTAATTTTTTTCAATGGAAAGTTGGAGGAAAGTTTACTTATTTGTAACTCCCAAAATTTCCCTTTTTTTCCTTCCACACCTCGTCCTTTTTGAGGATATTCTTATGAAAAGGCTGCTGTGGATAATTTAAAAGGCGCTGCTTCTCCTCAGCCTCGTTAATTAGTCTTTAGTCCTCCCTTTCGACCGCTTTGATGATGGATAACAGTAACATCAAGGATGTCACATCAATTTTAACCAGATAAAAGTGGGCTGGAGGTGCGTGAAACTTCGCTGAAATGGAGCCGGGACGATTTTTCAAGCAAGCCAAACGTTGCACAGCCTGTTCGCTGACGCACGGACCAGGTCATGACATCCTCTGTTCGCTCGCTCGTTTGCATCACCTACAGTCAGGAAGTGGTGTGAGCATTGACAGCTGTGCTCTTTAACGTTGCTATGGTTACAAGTTTGGTAGCAGATGAATTTCGAACGGTGATTAAACTTCAGCCGAACTACGTGTGCGTTAAACGGTTTTAATGCACACCTGCCGGCCAATCAGAAAAGAGTATTCACCCAGACCATGGTATGTTTGTTTGTTGTGCTTGTTTTTATGTTTGTGGAAATTGTCATATATGTATTTTATGTTTAATCAGTGTGTCATCTTTTTAATGAAGCTGCCCAGGGACACAAAATGAATTTCAGTGAATACATGATAATAAATTTGTATCATATCGTATTGTATCATAATAGTTAATGTGTAATTATATAGTTGTGTCACCCTGTAGTGTGTGAGCCAGCATTAATTTTGGCTAATTAAGAGTTTATCCACGTGTCCTGGCACGACTCCTCTACTGCCCGTAAGACCGAGACAGAGACAAGCGTTAAAGCACTCACAAGACTGGAACAAGTCCAAGTCAAAATGACTTTGAGACAGAGTCAAAGTCAAAGTCAAATACCAAAGAGACAGAGTCAATTCAGAGCCAAAACACCCATAAAGGCCGAGACAAAGTAAGCAAGTCCAAGTTAAAACGTCCACGAGACCGAGGCCAAGATGAGATAAACAAAACATCTCCAAAGTGAACTCAACACCGAGACAGGACTCAAGCACCACGGCCCCGTTATAACATCAGCAGAGTTTGTGTATCGTTAAAGCCTGATGACCCCTTGATCATTAATCTATCAATACTACGACCCAGATCGCCGGCAGCGTTTCCTTCTCTGACGTGACTGCGATGCCGCCGAGAACATTTTATAATCTGAATGTGAACTGACCTGCGGAAACAGAGCGAGAAAAGAGTGGAAGTCAATAAACGGAGAAAGTATTCAGGGTTTCACAGCTGACTCTGTGACCTTTGTTGACCTTTGGTGAACATGTTGCTCAGTGTGGGTGATGATGCTCCTCCGATCAATAACGCCCACCAGACCCATCTACAGCCCGAGGAGCTGACAGCAGAGTGAGGCTGAGAGGAATCATATCTGCACTCTGCAGCAACCAGCAAGTTTGTCAAGAGTGTGTGTATCTGTGTGTGTGTGTGTGTGTGTGTGTGTGTGTGTGTGTGTGTGTGTGTGTGTGTGTGTGTCTAAGCTTTCTGGACTGAACACCATTCAGTTTCCACTTTACAGGGTCTCATTCACAGGAACATCTCCTCCAGGCTGTGAGTCAGGTGAAGCAACAACACCATCAGTGTAAAGTCTCGCTAGTGCCCCCTGGAGGAGGCAGCGCTCATTACAGCCACATCATGACAGCACTGAACAGCACAAACAACATACTGATGATTAGTGAAGGGGTCTCGAACCTCAGTGCTTTCATTATTAAATATTGTTACCCCCTGTTTCGACCTCAAATGTCACATCGGCATCGCACTCATGTGACGACAGCCTTCACACCACACTGAAGCATCTGCCTTGTGCAGCCAAACTTTTCTGTGCAGCGTGCAGTTTTCCTTTCATCTCTTTTTCCATCAGCACGGTGCAAATAATTCTGGCATAAGCACTTGCCTGGGTCCAGACCTTTGAATCCGCCCGGTCCCCTGAGTTGACTAATTTCTCTGGTCTGGTATCACGACGGGTAACAGCAGTTTCTCTATTGGAAAATCAACGACCAATCAGCACCGCGGGGGGCTAATGATTAACCAATCAGCGCCACAGGGTGGGATTTATGCCATCGTCAAGCTGTTGTCAAGCTGTGTGTTGGAAGCGAGGAGGAGTAATAACATAGATGCTGAACATCTTTGAGTTAAATGAACATCTGAAACCAGAAAATTACTTAGGTGTTCATTTTCTGGTGATAATAAACACCACAGACACGCATCTTTTCAATATACTGCATGTGACAGCCATGAAGCAGGTGACGAGGACATGAAACAGCAAAATCAACAGATTAAAATTATAGAGATTATTAGAGATGGCAAACAAAAAAAGAATAAGATCTACCCTAAGAAAACCTGCCCACACACACACACATTCTTTTGTGGTTGCTGGGTTGAGATTGTGTCATTTAATTTCTCTCTTTTTATTAATCAATTTAATTTATACCAAAAAAATCTACTTTGCAATTCACTCGAAAGGAATAACTGCTAATTGTCTGGAATGATAAACTCTTAATCATTGCAATAAAGTAATACAAAAAAATAATTAATTACAAAAACATCAGTGTTGCCCGCTAGACAAAATAGATGCTACTGTTGAAGCTATTTTAAGTTGACTGTTTTTGTTAAGTTTTCAGGGATAGCAGGATGGGACCCAAGTGCATGTGACACAGAGAGCAGGAGGGTGATTTCTGAGGCTTATTGCCAGCTGTGCAGATAGTAACTGGTACGAAATCCAAAACAGAACAACACAGTCAGCAAACCAAAAAGGTAACAGGTCCAAGGATCAAAAACAGAGCACGTGGAAAACGCAGCGATACCTCAAAACAATCAGGATGAACTGACAACGAACAAAAGATCTGGGCTGGTATGTATGGTGCGTGGCTGATGAGGGAATAAGATGCAGGTGGGAAGATGGGCGGGGAAACACAGGTGAGGGGAATAAGTAGAAAAAAGTCTGGGGGCATCTGGTGGATGTCCAAGGAAGTGAGTGAGTGGAAGCATAAATGATGCAGCCTGTGACAATTTTGAGTGTGTAGATAAGCTCAGGTTGCGGAATAATTGTCACTGAAAGGTTGTGTGTTGTGTTTGCTGCCACCGAAAAGAAATAAAAAGTTCCTATTTACGTAACGTACTTATGCAGAAGCAGAACTAGCTAATTAGCAGCTACGAGCTAACTTCATGACGGCAACATGACAGTTACAATATTACCATTAGTTACATCCCTGCTATTTTGTTGAAATGTTACAACATAACAGGTATTCAGTGGTATTCATTTTTATGCACCAGCTAAAGTTTACTTCAAAAGATATTTAATTTACTACTTTTATTTGCAATATAGTGGTGCTGAAATAAAACTTCATACCACATAGTCTCTATACAGTCTCTCAAAGTATGTTGGCATGGCAACGCACCAATTGAGTGGAAACAATGTCAGACTGAATATGGAAATGGAGCGTAACGAACGTACAGTTCAGTCTGATATCAGGTTATGAACTGTTTAGCAGTGAAGTTGTCTAGTGGCAGTAAATGTACAGTGAAGGTTACAGTTTGCCCATGAATAAACACTGCAGAAGAAGCTTCCTGTGTCTTGATTCAAAAAGTGTTGTCATCAACAGTGAGCTGCTCTCTGGTTCAGGAGTGAACACTGCTCCACTTAGGTTGGTAAATTAGCTAAAAATATTTATTCAGCACCTTTTCATTAGGCATTTACACGTGTTGAATAAATAGATTTGAAGCATAAATAAATATTTCCGGTCATGGTTATACTCATGAAACGTAGCCGGGACAAAAGCCTGCAGAGCCGGTGCAGACAGCTGCAGAAATTAAAGTGATATTCCACTTTGTGAGAATATCCCACTCAGTATGTCAGCCATTATGGCCCTCAACTGTGGAACAGCCTCCCAGAGAACCTCAGGGCCGCAGAGACTGTTGATATTTTTAAAAGGAAGCTCAAGACTCACCTCTTTAATTTGGCTTTTAACTGATTTCTTATTTCTCTTATTTTACTATTCTTATGCTTTTAATCATTCTATTTTATTTATTCTTATTGATTCTATTTTAAGTCTTGTGCATTTTACTACTTAAATATTTCCTAAATCCTCAATTTATTTATTTATCTATTTTTTTATATGTTTTTATTTCCTGTCTTAATCTTTTAGTTAGTTTTTAGCTCCAGCGTTTCCTCATGGTGGCCCTCCACACTGGGAGTTGTATCTGGTCTGCCCACGGGGACGCCGTCCTGGAGATCCCTCAGACCCGGGGGACGGGGGACTGCTCTGCAGTGGTGTGGAGTCT
>JAJHUR010138920.1:0-31941 GCA_027495735.1 Lutjanus campechanus
TGAATATTAAATGAACCTGTAAGTTCTGATGGGAGTAGTTCAGTTATTATTCTTGCTCAGTGCAGTGGTTTTCAAACTGGGGTTCACGGACCAACAGGAGTTCTTGAGTGGGTTGTAGGGGGGCCCTGGCAAAAAAGTGGAGCAGAATATTTTAACTTTTATCACATTTTTTGGAGGTTGAAACAACAAGGGAGGAAACAGGGTTGGTAATTTTTATTGATTGGTGTGGTCAGGAGTAATGGATTACATGTAATGAGATAGGATAGATAGATAGGATACAAAAAAGTTCACGAACAAAAAAGATGTAATCAGATTACAGATGCATTTAATAAAAATTGGGATTATTAGAAGGATTACAAGACATTTATGATACATTTTAACTAACATAAGTTGTGCAGAAAACCACTTACATTAGACTAACATTAGCTACACAAACAACCGCAAATGTTAGACAACTAACACTAGCTACGCAAACTAACCAGTAATGTTTGCTATACAGACCAACTACTAACATTAGCTACAAAGAACAACCATTAATGTTAGACTGCAAACGTGCATTCATACATAACAAATGTAGGAAAAGCTGGAAAAGCTTAGTTTAGCAGACCAACCGCTAAGCAAAGCAGAAGAACCACTAACTTTAGACTGCTAACATTAGCTACACAAATCAACTGCTAATGTTAATTCATATTACTGCTAATCTAAACGTACATTCACATGTAACAAATGAAAGAACAGCTGGATGAGCAATTAATTAACTCACAATGACTAAACAATCATCATCACCATATTTATATTTGGTGCTGACTTAATCCAAAAGTAATGAAAGTAATCAGGTTACATTACTTTGATATTGTGATTCTTGGATTAGGTTACTGACTACATTTTTTAATGAGTAATTAGTAATTGTATTAGAATGGATTTTTAAAGTAACCCTCCACTCTGAATGTGGTCTTTTGTGGATTTGTAACCATGACCTCCCATCAGGTTTGAGAGGGTTACTTTAAAAATGTCTTCCGATACAATTACTGATTACCTATTAAAAAATGTAATCAATAACCTTATCCAAGTATCACAATATTAAAGTATTGTAACTTTACAATACCAATGCAATACCAAATGGTGAAATTATTTAGCCTAATATAGTGTTTTGTTGTTGGTTCATTAATTGTTTGTTCAAATATTCCTTCCCTTGTTGTGTACAAATTCAGTTTAGATTAATAGCAGTAATTTTGCACACTTAGCTTATAGCACAGGTTAGCTAGAGAACTGGATTTCTCTGTAGTTAACATCTGTAAATGTTTGTTTAAATTAGATGTTAAGTTCTTGGATGATGACAGTATGGAGGTAGAAGTGTTGTTCTGTGTGCTGTGTGCTGTGTGCTGTGTTTTAAAATGTATTTTAAAATTGGAATCCTCCTAATAATCCCCATTTTTACTAAATGTTACTGTAATCTGATTACATCTTTTTTTTTTCCTGTAACCATAATGGCATACAGTTACCTTTTTTTGTACCCTGATTACATAATCCTGCTTCCTAGCATCCTCATCACTCTCCTACATACTGTCAACACTGGAAGAAACCATAGAAGAAGTAGAAGACTGTAATGGGAGTCTTCTTGGTTTCAGGGCCAGTTTACACACCAGCCACAGGAACTGCAAATATGGGCAACCGCCACTGCTGTTTTTAGATGCAATGCACCTTCTTCTTTCTCTCTTCTTCCAGCCGGGGTAAAAAAAATAATACACATTTCTACGTAGAGCTGCAACAATTAGTCACTCAAAAGAAATAGTTGACAACCATTTTGGTATTTGATTATTTGTTTCAGTCTTGTTTTTCTTTAAAGCAAAGCATTTTTCACAATTTCTTGATATTTAATGGAGCATACAACTGACTAATCATGAAATTAAGTGGCAGATTAATGGATAATGACAATAACATTACATGGAGCTCCATTTTTCACTGAAAGCTCAATTTAGAAGTGCAGTGGAAATGTAGGCTGGGCCTGAATTATCTGAAGCTGTTTGTGTGATGGAGGCAAACACTTAGAGTCAAATTCTCCTCTTCCTTTACGTCTTCCCTATTGTGTTTTATTTAAAGTTGGGGAAAAAAGGACCAGTGTGTAAGATTCACAGGGATTTATTGGTAGAATATAGCCGAAAAGACATATATGATTCATAAGTATGTTTTCATTCGTGTATAATCTCCTGAAAATAAGAATCATTGTGCTTTTGTTACCTTAGAATGAGTTGTTTGTATCTACAGAGCGTGTGGGTCCTCTTCTGTGGAGGCCGCCATGTTGCATCATGTTTGTGCTGTAGCCCAGAACTGACAAGTCACTGTTACATGTCCCGTTCTCTCACCCCAGCACTGTCTCTACATGCGGCCTTTCATGTTTTGTGCAAGTTTCATGGCCACTGTTTTCCTGCAGGCTTGGAAGGGGAGTATGAGGTGATATGTTTGCAATCTGCAAGTTCACCAATAGACTGCTTGATATTTTATGTTGTGAAGCACCTTGTAACTCTGGTTTTGAAAAGGCACTAAAGAAATGATATCACACCTTGATATCTCACTATATATGATTTAAAATTATATTTCTAAATGTCATAAATTGATTCCTGCCTCCATCTTGACCTGTTGAAGGTTGTTGGCTGCAACTAACAATTATTTTCATTTTAAATTAATCTGCAGATTTTTCCCACAATTAATCATCTTTAAAATGTCAAAAAAGAGAGAAAAATGCTCATTACAATATCTCAGAGCCCAAACCAACATCTTGGAATTGCTTCTTTTGTCCAACCAGCAGTCTAAAACCCAAATACTCCTCTTTTCCTGTCATAGATGACAAAGAAAAACAACAAATTATCACACTTAAGAGGCTGGAACTCGCAAATGTTTTAACATGACTGCAACAATTATTCGATTATCAAAATATTTAGCAACTAATTTCCTTTCGACTAATCAGTTAATCAATGCAGCTCTTTAATGATGGAAATGGAAAGATGAAACAGCATGAAAATATCATATCATGATTATAGTGACCAAAATGATCACAGTTATCATTATTGTGGTATTATTAAAATGTGCCAAAAATGTTCAAAAAGCACCGGCACTGAAATCAGTTTTATATCGAAAACCTCTCAATGATTTGATCATCTTGTCCCGTACGATTCAAAACAGACCCTTGTTGCTGCTGCGCCTGCATCTGGGAGACTGTTGCTAACTTTGGTTGATCCTGGACAGTGTTTACTGTGAGTTTTTGAAAGAGCAGTAATCAAACAATGTTATTACGATAATTAAAAACTGAAACGGTAATTCTAATCGTCAAGAATTTTATCAAGGTTTACCTGAAATCTGTTATTGTTTCATCACTAGTTTGAAACATTTGGGATAATGTAAGTACACAAGTCAACAAAATATGTAACATATGTTAAGCATTTTTTAGATATTTGAGTGTGAAAAAGTTACATATTATACGTAGCTTTAATCCTGAACAGATGTAAAATGAAGTTAGACTTACTGTAAGTAGGGCTTGGCGATATAGACAAAATCAAATATCACAAATACTTTGATATTGATATTGCAACAACATATTAACATAATATCTGGTGAGTAATTGTCAGTAATGTAGATTTAATCACTAAATGGGTAAAAGAAAACAACAGAACAGCTAGAACAGTTTAGTGAGTTCAGAAAATTACATGATTTTACTGTAATGCAGCCTTTAAAACCAGGAAAAGACAACACTTATGACATATCAGGATATATTAATGTCCAAAATCTAAGATTATATCTTGTCTCATATCAAGATATTAATATAATATTGATATACTGACCAGCCCTAAGTGTTAAAAAGTGTACACTTTGTACTCCTGATCTTGAAAGGACACTGTAGCTGCACCTTTAGAGCAATAATGCTACGTCAAAGGATTAGTCTGTAGCATATATAACGCTTAATGAGCGTCTGGGAACGGGTCAGTGATTCCTGTCCAGCTCTAAACAGGAGATTTAACTGCAGGAAGTGATTAATTTCACCCAAGTAATCCTCAAACAGAGGCCTGTAATTAGTGTATATATAGTTTACAGTCCAGTTTGTGGCCTTTCAACCATATGTCTCATGTAGCGTTTTTGCCGTAAAGGTGTATTTTTTTCTCTGTGTGGTCTGAACGGTGCACCACAGGTTGTGTGTGTTTTGCAGCTCACGTGGTCACAGCGTCTAATGACCGTATGGACGTACTAAATAAGCCTGTAATAGTCTGGTGGGCGTGCGCAGGCATGAGTCACAGTAGCGTTGTGGAGTCCTTATTACTACCAGATGAGTTTCCAAGCCGCTGCTGCTTCGCCAACAGGGGCAGCACCTCCCCCTCCTCTCCCCTCCTATCCCCTCCTCTCCCTCCACCTCTGCTGCTCATAACATCCATAGAAAGATGGAGGGGGTTGAAACAGAGAAGGAGACATCAGTGGTAGGAGAAGAGCTCCAGAGACGGGGATGAGAGGAGACCTTAAAAAAAAAAAAAAGATGGTTTCAGTATCAGAGAAAGAAAAGAAAAATGTCTGGGTGAGTCAAGGAGAACAAAATCTGCACAGAAAGACAGGAAATATTTTTAAGCTTCCCTTTAACGGTGCCCTCCCAATATTTTATCTGATCCTGCAAATGTGTCGAAACTCTAAGGTGGAGCTGAAATAGCGGTTGCCGGGGCAACAGATCGGCTTAGTGCACTGAGCTGACTGTCAGCTCGTGGTTGGCTGGCTGACTGGCTCCGAGGACGACGGTCCTGAGCTCATGCATCTGTCAGTAAGCAGCCATCTGTCATACACTGCGGCACAGGAACTGCCTATAGCCAGGAGAGTAAATACATTGGTTACATATTAATATAAAGTGCACGCAAGGTGGGACGGTGGTGGAAAGTGGTGGACTGGCATCACCAGACTCATTCATAAATGTGAATTATATCTGCCAGAGCAAATGAACACGTGAGCTCAGCAGATTCGTCTGGTTTCCAGGCAGAGAAAGTACAGAAACTGAGCACATTTACTAAGTTTAAGTAAGCAGCTATAGTCATTTCTTTTGTTTTATCAGTAAATCACGTTTACTGTGTGTAAAAAGTGTTACTAGTAGTGATCCACAGAGAATGATCAAAAAGAGCACTTACCCTCAGCTCTATGACGCTTTATAGCACCTTTATAGCTATAATAAAATGCAAATGCAGAGAAATCTGTTATTTATTAGCCATTGCTCGCTAGTTGCTACAACTTCTGGGGAAAACACAGGATACAGAGAGTGTGAGGATTGGAAGGAAGTTGGTGAATGTAACCAAACGTAACATGAATAAAGCTTTAATATTACATCGTCCATGAACATGATTTCTGTCAGATCGACTTTCATCAGTTATGGTGGTTGTTAAAAAGTGAAGATGATCCCACGGCACATCACAATGTCACCAAACTACCTCTGTTATTATTGTCTTAATGTGAGAGACACACTTGCAGCAGTAATTTTGTTTTACAGCCCACAAATCGCCCTCTGTTTAGGTAGGCTAGGAGCATGGCTGTATAATTACGATATGGATATTGTGTCATGATTTGGGGGTTTTTGTTGGTTATTTCCTGTTTTATTTTGTAGTCCTGGTCCTCCCTCATGTGTCTTGACTTTACTTCCTGTCTTTGTCCTTTTCCCGCCCATTTCGATTGCCATTTGTTTCACCTGTCTGATTAGTTCCACCTGTGTCTGATTAGTTGCTTGTTTATTTAGTCCTTGTGTTTCTCTGTTTCTGTCAGTTCGTTGTTGTCCTTTGTGTTGCGTATCTGAACCCTGTCTGCAGTTTCCTTCTCATTTTGGGTTTCAACCTTATTTTGGATTTTGCCAGCTTTAGTTTTATGTTTTGGACTACCCCATCATCCATGTAAGCCTTTTTCTCAGTTACTTTTTGTTACTTTTTGCAGCCTTGCTTTCAATTTTGCCCAGTGGCCTCTTGCAGTATTGCAGCAAAAACCTCCTCTGCAGCCCAAAAAGTATTTCCCTTATAGACGTCCATTTCAGAAGAGACGTCTGTAACATCCATGGTGTTTTTTTTTTGCTTGTAAAACTTTCCTTAAGCTTTCTGAGTCTGGTGTCCAGCTCTTAAAATACATCCATGTGCAGGAAGCAGTTGTTTTCAGTGAAAAAACTCTACTATGTGCTAGTGTTGCCAAAAATATTGTTATATGGATACTGGATACCTGAAACGCTTTCAATTTTCTTTTTTTTCGCCGTATCAGTACTCTGGTACCGGGTGCACTTCCTTGTTCTCTTTTCTCCTCCCTTTCCTGGTGGTATCGAAAATTGAATTGAATATTCATATATTTCAAGGGATCGTATCAAAATTAGAAAGTCCAGTATCATGACAACACATCTGCAGCAATGATGAGAACATCTTGCAGCTAAAAATTTAGGTATATCACTCGGGAGTTGGTGGACGCTAAAAGGAGAGTGAATATTGTACTTACATTCATCTGAAACATGACTCCACATGAATGCTAATGTTGCTCTGTGTCTGCTGAATGTGTAAATGGGTAATGGTTTGCTCCAAATTCACCATATCAATGTGTGTTTAGTCTCTGTTTGATACCACTCTCATCTGTCTGATCAATATAAAGCCAATAGCCAGCAGCCAGTTAGCTTAGCTTAGAGCAGCAAAGACTAGAAATGAGTGGAAACAGCGAGCCCGACTCTGTCCAGCATTAACAAGATATATCTACCAGCTCCTCTAATTCTCACTATTAACAAAACTGAAGTGTAAAAAAGACAATTCACAGTTTTTAACAGTGGTGATGTGTTGGAGTATTTCTTGGCCAGGCACAGTAACTTCCTGGAGTCTCGGCTGGTTGCTAGGCAACTGCTCAGAGCCAAGAAGTAGTAAGGCGCGACTTGGATATTGCACTGGCCATATTGCAGTTTTGATAATATTGCGATTAATCGTGGAGCTCTAGTAATTTTATACATTTACTTAAGACTGTGAAATACAGGACTTTACCTTGTAATGGAGTAGTTTTATGATTACATGTGGTTCTGCTACTTTTATGAAGATAAAAGATCTGAATAATACTTGTTTACGTCTTGCAGCTGGGTCTTACATTTGAGCGTACAAGAGCTGAAAAGAAGTACAGGGTTTCTCCTCAGTGAAATGGGCTCTGGCTAAACTCTTTTGACTCTTGTGTCTGGAACTATTTACAAGACCTCGAGTCTGAGGAGAAACCCTATCTTGTAATGGGTTTGCCTTTGTCTGAAGGTGAAAAAAAAGATCATGTCAGTACAAGGCAGTGCTTCAGACCATCTCATGCGGTGGAGACGCTGGACTGTTTTATCAGACGACAGAGGAAGTATGTAATCCCCAGTGAGCACGCACACAGATGCCCGGTGAAAAAGTATAGCAGCCAGACTCACTGCTGAATATATCAAATAACATATGACATATTGACTATGAAGTGAAACACAAGTGTACATGAATAATGGTACACATTACAAAAGAGGAGTATAGAGTGTGAACCCAGTGCATTGTTTGGACATGTTAGCTGAGAGGAGCCTCCTAAAGCAGAGATAACAAAAACAGCTGAGAGGAGTCGACGATAAACGGAGATAAAAAAAAACAAAGGAATGATGATCGAGAAAACGGGAAATGTAAGAGGAGTGCAAAGGTGACGAGGGAGAAGGAGAGGGGTGTTCCAAAGCACGTAGAGGGAATAAGGGACAGGCAGGAACGGAAGGAGGATGAGAGGAAAGGCCAAGGCATCAGCCAGAGGTCATTTATTATACATCAGACAGCATGCACCTCCTCCTCCTCCTCGTCTCTGCCTTCGCTGTGCTCTGACTGCTTCTTCTTCGTGTTCTTTCGCTTCTCCTGTCACTAAAGCCTTCCTAATTTTTCTTGCTTTTTTCTACCCATTTTTCTCTTTCCCCCACTCCTTTAATTCTCTAGATTTTGATCACTATTTGCTGCCTTGCGGTTTATTCTTTTTGTGGTTTGCATGATTCACATTCTGCAACACGCTGCGTGACGTCACTTCATGTCAAGCTAAGTATTGGCCATACGAGCATTGGGCAGCCAAAGTCCCTCCTCCTTTCTTTTTTTTTTCTCCTTGCTTCTGAGGGGTTTTGTCTCCAGGGTTTCTTCCTGAGAAATATGAATCATATTTGTGTCCAATATCCATTTAAACACGTATCTACTAGGCTTGCTAACTGAATAGCAGGACTGAAAAACAACAGCTCTCACAAAGCTACCAATGTCTAAGAATCATGGGATATGTTGATAATGTTGTTAAGTACTAACATTGTTGTTTTTTATCTTCATTAAGTGAATTTTAGTGTAGAATATAGACATTTCAGTTGTAGAATATATATATGTAGAATATAGACATTTCAGTTGTAGAATATATATATGTAGAATATAGACATTTCAGTTGTAAATATTAGCGCTGAAATGATTAATTGAGTAATAAATTAGCTGATTGGTAGAAAATGAATCAGCCACTATATTGATAATGTAATAACTGTTTAAGTCAACTGAACTGTTTGTTGGTCAAAACAAGACATTTAAACGTCCAGTGTGTAAGATTTTACGGGGATTCATTGGCAGAGTATGGCGGAAAGTGAAAATTTCTTTCTTTTGCATTTTGTGCAAGCTTCCCGGCCACTGTAGGTTCTCCTACACGCTTGGAAGGGAGAGGGTGAGACAAGGTGTTTGCAGTCTGCAACCTCACTGCTAGATGCCACTAAATCTTACAGTATGTGCTGGTCCTTTAAAGACATCACCTTGGACCCTTTTCACCAGTTTTTTATACTTTAAACCATTAAACCATTTTATACACAAACGCATTTTACACCTTTATTTAGATAGGACATCTGACTGTAGGACAGGAAAGTGGGAGAGAGTGGGGGAAGGACACGTAGCAAAGGGCCACAGGCTGGAATTAAACCCACATCACAGCCTCGGTACATTGGGCGCACGCTCCACACTGCATGCTCCACGCTCTAGATTATTACATTTTAAAATGTGCTACTTTGGCTCTGATGCAGCCGCCTCTCTCTCTGTCTGTCATCATCACTTTGTGGTCTCATTCAATGTCACACCTACAACACTGTGTGATTGGTTACACGTCATGAGTATCAGTCACTGACGGCTGTGCCTTCAAACATACTGTATGCTCAGACGTATCATTACAACACAGGTTTTTGTTGAAGTTTGACACCAAGATTTTTGTTTTTACTGCAAATGTATATCAGTTCTAAATATCGGTTATCTGTTTCCTTGATTTCTAATAATCGGTATCATCATCGGCCCTGAAAAAAACATATAAAAACCATATCAGTCTACACCCTGTGCACTTTTAGCATCTTTCTGTTTTTTATTTGACCTGTCATGGTGCTCTGTCTCTTCTGTACGTGTGTGTGTGTGTGTGTGTGTGTGTGCTATCAGATAATAGAGTGGCAGAGCTGGCAGTCACTCAGAGCTAACAAACTGCTTGTTCATGAGTGTGTGAGTGTGTGTATACGAGCACGAGACAGACAGACAGACGCAGAGTGAGAGTGTGTTTACTCAACCCCCGAGCTGATTTGTCTCCCTTAAGCACCTGCCCGTGTCAGGGTTGCCACGACGACCGAGAGCACTCTAATGTGGTGCTTCCCTAATGACGTTGTGGCGACAGTCATTATTACACGGTCGCCTAGGAGACCGCATTGATCACCTGCCAGATACCTTGGATAACTCCTGACAAAACTGCAAAGGATGATGCAGTGGGTTTTGTTAGCGTCAGATGTGCTTTATCGACCCGTGGAGAGCAGAAGTGTCATGGAGTTTAAGGGAGGAGCTGTGCCACATCACACATTGAGAAGAACTCCACCAGAGCTCTTATCTACAGTTATAAAAAGCACATCTGATTTAGGTTTTCACACGTGTTTTTTCATATGTGAAATGTATAAAAACAAAATGGAAAGAATGTGCTGACACTGAATATCAGTCCTCTACTTTCAACTTCTTCTCCAAGAAAATATGAACGTGAACAAAAAGCAGCCTGTTTTGATATTTAGTTATGCATTTAAAGGAGAAATTTTTAATATATTTACTGTAATGTATCATAAAATGACCATGATATGTCATCAGAGATTAAGGAAACATGCTAAATTGAAAGCTACAGCTGCGGTGTTTTCCTTCAAAATGTCTATTCTGAGCTGGAATTACTGTTTTTGCAGAATGTTCTCAGAATGTTTAAGTGTCTGTTTATAAGTTGTAAGAAATCATTAATAATATTTTTGCAGGAGTAGATGTTTATAACAGTTAATTTGAGCAATATGTGAATGGAGTCTGGCAGACAGTCATTTAACTCCAACTCAAACTCCAGAGCGTATTTTCAGAGCAGTGGTGTTTTGTTTTCAGGATAACGGGTTTAACTTTATATTGACAGATAATTGACAGTAATAAACAGGTGATCAACTTACAGTGGAGGACCTGTCCTCACTTGTTATTGGCATTGCCTGCCTGAGCTCCCTCAAGTCTGGGGAGGAGGGAAACTACTTGCCACAACCATAGCCTGTATATTAAATAAGGATTTAATGGATTTGATATAAACCTAAGGCTTCAACTCACTATTTTGACTGTTGTACAATTACTCCATATCGCTCCTTTAAATAATTTCTCTCCATTTATATAATTGTAAGCTGAATATAGTTGGGTTTTGGCATGTTTGTCAGACAAAGACAAGAGATTTCACGTCATCATTTCTGGACTAAAGGACAAACCAGACCTATTCAACTACGTTTTTAGAAGGACCAGACTTTTAAAAAGTGTCCAAGAGTCAGTCATTAAGTTAGAAATTTAAATGTGCAAAACAATGAACTTTATTAGTTTTCACAATTGAAAAAGGAACATATATGAAAGTACAGGGGAAAACAATGTACCTTTGTAATCCTAGATCAGAGATACCTTGGTGTTTTACTAAACTAGAGGTTGCATTTAACATTTTTCTCATTAAAACTTTCTAAAATAAGTGTCTCTTTACTTAACAATGGATAAAACCAATGAATGGGCTAATTATAAAACAATGATCTTCTAATAAAAAGTATAAACACCCCTACACTTAGATTGTTAGCAGATTATTTAGGTAAAATCACAATGATAGACCTTTTTTTGTCATATTTATAAATGATCAAAGGAGCCGGATTGTTGAAGGTTGTTGAAGAGCCAGATTCAACCCATGTAAAGATAATTGTTATTATAAAAGAAGTAATGTGTTGATTACATTGGGCAGAAAGTCTCTGGCTTAGACTCTACAGGGAGATTTTGTAATAGAGAGGTGTCTTTCCTGAGCGGTACCAAGCTGAATTCCCCCACGAGTCCAGACACTGATGGTGGTGGTGACTGATGAAACTGTTAAGATTTGTTAAAGCAGCGTTGATGTCAAGGTGGAGGGGCGTGCATACCAGCAGCATGAACGTAGGGAAGGAAGAGAGAGAATCATATTTAAAGAGACAGCAGCGTGATGATGAGGGTAACAATGAAGGTGTGTCGTTGTGCTATTGGATAGAAGTGACCAGCAGATGAGAACAGCTGATATCACTATTAACAACCCCAGACAGTGACAGCAGTCACAGTAAAGTAAAAACAGAATAACAGATTAAAGTCAAACAGATTCTGAAGAAGTGTGTTTTTATGAGAAATGTATAAGAAGAGCCAGAGCTAGCCTGCCTGATCTCCTCCAAGAGGTTTCCTCCAAAAGCTCAGTCTCCTCTGGTTTTAGCCTAGGACCCTCCTGTAAGAATAAGGATTACTGGGACCTCGGCACCCAGGTCCCAGTAATCCTTATTCCTCAGATATAGGAATTATCAGCAGACCTCTGTCGGAGGATCTGTCGGAGGCTGCATTCAGCTCGTAAGGATGTTAGTCAGTGATATAATCAGGGGCCGACCCCAAATGTGCTGTAAAATAATCAAAAATCAGTTCTAAAATGTACATGTGACCAGTGTAGAGATAGACGTTATGTGGAATCTTCTATTGGATTTTGTTTGTCTTGCTGATCTCAGGAATATGGAAAGAGAAATATTACACTAACTAAGGCTGCCACAATATCAGATTTTCTCTACAAGATTATCATGACCCAAAAGATTCAAGATGAAGAAAATCTGGAAAACATGATTTATTGTGCAGTTTGTCTCTTTTTTGGTAAAATTAATTATACTCACAAAAAAAAGAATGACAGGAGGTGCAGAGAGAGTGTGTAACCAAAACTATACAAAAGCGTACAAAAAGTGCAATTACACTTGTGTGTGTATTATAAACATGATATCAATATTTCATTTTTAAAATATCACGGTTATCATTAATGCTGGTTTATCACGACACCCCTACTACAGAAACCTGCAAAAGAATAGTCTTCCTGATGAAACTTTCATCTGGATGGACACATAATACAAAATAGACCCATATTTTTTGTCTGAAGAAGACCTTGAAGTTTGAAATGTTGTATCACGTTATACTTTTTGGAAAGTGCATTAACATGTGCGGACTACTATTCCTCTTTCCTCTATATGCTACTGCTGTTCTGCATCTGCACTCAATTTGTGTTGGGTTTCAACGCTACTATTTTTGTGCATTCACCATATGAAATGTTGTTTTACATATCACGAATTCATCTGTGAACCTTGTTTCTGTTTCTGAAACACAAACAGGAAATTGTTATCACATGTGGTTATACATTTCAAAAGCAAACTGTCCAAAAACCACATGTAGGGCTACCCATATGTGAACACGTTATCACATGTCAGATGGTGTTTCTCATGTGAAGGACTCACATGTGCGCTTTACTTTGAGTGTGCGGTCATGGGTGTGCTGTGTGCGGGAGAATAAAAGCTCAGAGAGGCACAGACAGTTGGACAGAGAAGAGTAATAAATTGACAGAAAGGAAGAAGACACAGTTGGCTCTACAAAGGAAAAGGACATTCATTTTTTCCACCAACGCAGTGATGTGTCACGCTCGCTTTTGTGTAAAAATGCATCCTGTGTGTGCTTAAAAAGAGAAAACAGAGCTGTTACATAAGCGTGAGTTTGCAAAAATGGTAATTAATGACATTAATACAAAAGAAATTATGCAGTAAATTATCATTAACCCTCCTCCTTTCTGCCCTGCTGCTGCACCTCACCCAAAACTCACCCAAATACATCTTAAATTCATCAGTGCCTACATGTTTGGAGCAACGAATGGTCTCCAGATACTGAGCATCTGTGTAATAGCTTGAATCATAGTAACTCGTTTAGACAGAGTTCAACTTCAAAGTGTGTGTGTATGAGTGTGTGTGTGTTTGACAGCTCTGTCAGGCCCCCGAAGCCTGTAAAAACCATCGACCAACATCAGGACAGAAAGAGTTAATTGTAGTCTTGAAATCATTAGTAGCAACTCAGAGAGAAACCAGATTTGAGCATTTAAAAATAACCTGACTACCAGATGTGTGCTGGGCGGTGTGTGTGTTACTCGTATAGCCACTGGGATTACTTTACAAATACATCAAACACTCCACTAAAATGAATTAAAAATATGCACATGTGAAAATACTGACACACATATATTGGAGCCATTATTTTTTTATACAATTTATTGGCTCGATACATTAATTTTAGTGAAGTAAAAAGTGCAAACAGGAGAAAAAGAAGTCCTGAAAATAGTCTGCTCAGAGTGGGGTTAAAACAAAACAATAAATTGCACACAAAAAGCCCCTCTATAAAAACAGGACCCCTGCTGTGATTTGGCTTCAAACACACACACAAACAGTAACACACACACCCTTCACCATCTGCTGGTCTCGAGCTACATTTCATAGCTCGTGACTAATCCGAACAAAATACTTTTTTAGCACTTAGATCAGCCACAGAAAGACACCAATCCTCTCTTTCTTGCCTGCGTGTGTTGTGTTTGTATTTATATTTGCATTAATGAGGAGACTTAAGAGAAAGAACAGCTAATTAGTATTTTAAACAGATGGTTAGAGGCTTGGTCATTAAAACACGGCTTTGCTGAGCGTACAGATATAAATAGCAGTCAGATATAAAACTAATATCTCCTATGATAAAGGGAAGCAAAGCAAAAAGCAGTAAAACACAGGGAAGCATCTATAAATAGTGACCCTAACCCTTTAATGGTAAAAGTGAGGCCAAAATAATAAGATAATCGGTCAGTTGATAGTTGTCAGTTGAATTGTTTGAGTCATTTGCTCCTCAAATGTGAATATTTGCTGCTTCTTTCTGTTTTAGATCTCTGCTAATATGCATGTAGGTGCACGGCTGTGCAGCGATCCTAACACAGTTCCAGTAAAAGTGCGTGTTCAAAGTTTTTACTGGAAGCAACTGTGAGACTGAAATTCCATGGTAGTTATTACAACACTTGAGTACAGTAACTGGATTCACAAACGTACTGACAAACTGCCAGGTAGAAACAAAGTCTCAATGGTGAAAGATCAGATTCAGCTGTTGGCCAAGTCAGAATCAGAATAAGAATTAGGGTTGCTGTGGTATATTGGTGCACAGAAACTAACATAGTATGAGGAAAATATAAATAAAGATTAAAGCAACTACAGCGAGCCAAGAAGCATAAATAGAAAGTAGGAAATTGACAATAATATATGAAAAAATATTAAAAACACAGTAAAAGGCAAAATGTACAGTGTGACCCATTTTTTTAAATGAAATAGTTTGTGCAGGAGTGTGCAAAATATTGACCAGGGACTGTGCAAATTTCACAATATGAAGTATGAAGAATTTTTGCATTGTGCAAGATAGAGAACAAGAGACGTGTGTAGAGGATGTGTAAGTATGCAAGTATTTGTACATATACGAAGAATTTGACTCTGGTTTTAAGTAGCTCTCAATGTACTTAAATGTACTTGATATAAAAAAAATATGCTAAACACAGAACTATTATGCATATAACAGTAGGTGGATAAAATAGGTGTTTAAGAGTGTTGAGTTCCTATTGGAAGCACAGTGCAGTAATTAATCTAACAAACGTAATGTAAAAGTACACAAATTAGAGTGACAGAAACAGGAAGTTACTTTAAATGTTGCATTACAACGCATTAGCTTCAGACAGCTAGTAGCTCGGTCAGCAGAAATAATACAGTAACAAATAACTAATCAATAATCACACCGCAGCTAGCAGCACCTACAGACAACTCCAACAGGGACGTTTGCAGAGTACATAAAAGATGCCTGTCAATATTTGCTCTGTCACAGATTTGACAACACACCACGACACACCGATCAAACACACATCAACAACAGGGAATGATCTTATGTTGGCAACTGCCCATAGCACACTGACCAAACAAACAAACAAACAAACAAACAAAAAAGAGTTGACAACCAGGTTGACTTCAAAAATGAAAAATGGCAGGTGAAGTTGCCTGAGTCCAGACCTGCCTTTAGACTCCACTCCACCGAGTTGATTGATTATCTGAGATGGAGTGTAACAAGTTCACATTTCAGCTTGATGTCAGGCAGGCAATGAATGAAGAGGATATCTGCTGTAATCCAAAGACGTTCCTTGGCCACACTTGTGTTTGAAAGTGGAGAGACATCTTCAAACATGCAAGAAATATTGTAAATATCGGAAGAAAATCCGGAGCAAGCTGTGGATATTAAGAAGACGACACATGGGATGAAGGGATGAATGAAGTTTACTGCTAATACTGGGCCATGTGCGAGCGGCGTTGCTTATGGATATGTGTGCTATATGGATACTGTCAGGGTAATTGTCTATTTGAAAGCTTGGCAAACCTGCCAAACATATCCAAACAATTCCACGGCACACCAAACAATCAACTGTTGCTGTTGGAGAGTGTTTGACTGGTCTGACTGACTGATCTGCGGCTGTGCCATTGAATGTCAGTGAAGTGAGTCTGTTGTATAATCTATGACAGTGGTGGTTGCTACTAGCAACAGAATGTAAAACTGAAAAACAACCTCTGATGACAACAACATGATTGTAAACTGAATATATTTTTTTGAGTATTGGTTGGACATTGTGTCACCTTAGGGAATGGAGATTTTTTTTTTTTTTGTACCATTTTCTGAAATCTCATAAGCTAAAAGATAAGTACAGTGAGCAGATCATTATTGTGAAATAAATCCACATGATGATACAGGTTTATCTCACAATAATGACCTGCTCACTGTACATTATCTCATTTATTATATAGTTGCTTACCAAAAAAAAACCCCAATAATTTGACACAAAATATTAAAATGATTTTAGTGATTTAATAATGTTTTTATTGTTCCTCCAGTCTATGATCAGAACTGTCTCCATAGCAACGGTCTGTTTTTCAACAATGGTCTATTACTGCAGAATTAACAAACCTTAGAATGCTGTAATTGACCAATCAGAATCGAGTATTTAACAAAGCCATGTACTAAATAAGAATAATGTTGTGTTAGCATATATTGCCAGCCAGTACGCAAGCTGTCTGAAGATAACGTGTTGTTTAAAAAAAACAAAAAATAACAAATAACAAAATCAGCTACAAGAGTACAGTACTTACAGGCAATACTGCATTTGAGGAGTACGATAAAAATTGCCGAATCGTTGTTTGCTCGGTCACAGATCGTACAAAAGGACAGTGAAAATGTCAGTTGAACTTTACTCTACTATGGAACTCTGACAGAAGTGGTTGTTACTAGCAACAGAATGTTCAACTGACACCAACTGCTGAGCCGAGTGTCTTTGGGCTCTGGGACACATTTCACATGTAAAACATCTGAAAACCATTGTGCCTGCAAATGAATTTTAAATATTTTCAGTGCTGAAATGTGAACTTGGGAAAACTTGAATCCCATATGTGTTTTTTTTTGCAGTGACAGCATCAAGGGTGTCTCACTATGCTGCAAAAATCTCAGAGGATCCCTCGTTTTGTAACATCACGTCCTGTAGTCAAACTCCAGGAGAGATGTGGTCGAATGTGATCCCACACCTGTCACTGACTCTCCGCCAAGATTTAGGCAGAACAATCTGTGACAGTGTCAATCAATAATCCTGGTCATTATTGTCCAAATGAAGTTCTGGACTGCAAAGTTCAATTCTGTTTAACCTTTCAGCCGATGAGTCAGTGTGTTTGTCACTGCTGGAGAGTGCAGATCCAGTGTTATAGTCTGTATGCGTCCAGTGTACCTGCCATAACAAATGAGAAGAGACAAAGGAAGTGTTTCTGTCTGTGATTATGGACTAAAATGGCTTTTTAATGGAAATATTGAGACATTATTGTGACTTTTCTCCTTGTCATCACGTGGCCATTATACGTAATGTATAATTAGCTTATCCATTAGCTCTGTCTGACACAGTAACACAGCAAGTGTCTTTTTGCTCCCTGCAGGTGAGCCTGAGTTTAAGTACATCGCCAACATGCACGGTAACGAGGCCGTGGGCCGAGAGCTGCTCATCTACCTGGCCCAGTACTTGTGCAACCAGTACCAGCAAGGCAACGAGACCATCATCGACCTCATCCACAACACCCGCATCCACCTCATGCCCTCCATGAACCCAGACGGCTTCGAGAAGGCCGCTTCTCAGGTGATCACACCGCACGACAACAAACACACACAAACCTGATCTAAGGATTTACCACTAGACAGATTAAGCTCAACACTACAAACACTGGCTTTACAGCACACAAACACAGGCAGATTAGTAATTATTCAAGCTCTGAATGTCTAAACATCACCTTCTGTTTCCCGCTCAGCCCGGCGAGATCAAGGACTGGTTCGTGGGCCGCAGTAACGCGCAGGGGGTGGATCTGAACCGCAACTTCCCCGACCTGGACCGCATCATCTACATCAACGAGCGGGAGGGCGGAGCCAACAACCACCTGCTGCAGAACATGAAGAAGGCTGTGGATGAAAACACCAAGGTACACAAAGACACACACAGATTCAGACAGTATAAATGATTAAAGGATATTGTCAACAAATCCCATGAAAACACCAGAACAGCAAGGCATTTCAATACGGCATTCAGCACCAAACCTATTAATTTCTATTGAACACGTAAGTCTAAATCTACAGAGGGTTTTGAATCTGCAGCTCACATTGGCTTTACAGAGCTTTATAGAGAATTTCAGTTCATAATTTAGCTGTAGCTGTTTTGGTTCACTTTCACAGAACTCATACAGTTGTTCGTCTTCAAAAAAGCTCTGAAACCCTCTGACTTCCAAGGGGTGTTATCAACAGCCGCAAAGACCCACAACCAATCAGAGCAACGAAACGTCTTATGTAGTCCTGAGTAACGTATGCGTTTGACGCAGTACTTGGTCTGTTTTCCAGCAGCAAAAAACTGGCGGCCTGTTCTTAAACTTTATGAAATTACAGCTTAATCGAGTACACAAAAATATTTTTCTGAACACTTTGGCTGCAATACTGTCACAGAATCTTGATTCATATTCATTCAGTACTGCCAAGTTTATCAGTTTTATCTGACTTTCCTGATCGTGGGATGTTGTACTGGACATTTATGACGTGTGACTTTTCAAATCTGGCTCAGTGACGCTCACTGACTCTGTCAGTCATCGTATCAAACCCACCCCATGTTTAATAATCGGTTGTGATTGGCTCAAAAGCAAATATATAATAATATAGATGTAAAGGGCTCATTCTAAGGTAACATAAAGACGAGGATTGTTATTTTCAGGTGATTATACACTAAAGAAAACATATTTAAGATTACTATAATCCATTTCTGGTGGGGCAACACAGTTGCCTCACAGCAAGAAGGTTCTGAGTTTGAATCCCCCAACCGGCTGGGGGAGTTTGTGGCTGTGGCAGGGCCTTTCTGTGCAGAGTTTGCATGTTCTCGTTGAGTCCATGTAGATTCTCCGGCTTCCTCTCACAGTCCAAAGACATGCAGGTTAATAAGTTAATTAGTGACTCTAAATTACCTGTAGGTGTGAATGGTTGTTGGTCTCTATGTGACAGCCCTGTAATGAGACTTGTCCAGGGTGTACCCCACCTCTCACCCAGCTGGGACAGACTCCTGTCCAGTATAATCCATTTCTGCCATATTTTGCCAATAGAGCTCCATAAATCTTACACGCTGGACCTTTAACTGCTGGATGTGCAAATATTGTTACTAAACAAGTTCACCATGAAAAAAATTAAAAAGCGATGCACATCCATAAGCCCAATGGGAGTGGTGCTGGATCAAAAAAAAAATCCCTGAACAAAAATCCTCTTTAAGGAAATCCTTTCAAAAAAACAACTATTTATAGTCAAAAAATAGATAAACACAATCCTTAGACATACGCCCATGTTCTGACAAAACATGGGTCTATAATAAATACATTTAAATGTATAAGGCAAGTCTCATCAGAGTGCAATCTTTTAAAAAATATTTTTTCAAAAGAGTATAGCTCTGCACTGAATATGAGCTCATACAGAATTCATGGTGTATATCCACCAGTCTTTAGTAAAATATAAATGTAGAAGTTCACTATATCAACAAACAAACGAACAAAACAGTTATTGCAGGTTTAAAATGAACTACAAAGCCCACATTCTTTGTAACATATCACCCAGTGCGACAGTTTGTTGTGTTTTAATAGTTTTGGAGCTATATCGCAGAGATCAATAAATCACATTAGACTTTGCTTGTCAGTAGGATTAATTCATTTTTGCTTTGGTTTTTTCAAGGGATTTGATGACAATAAGAAAAACAATATCAGCAGATTTATCCTTTAATGCTTTATCAGGTGTGTGCGTGGGTGTAAAGAGGTAAAATTTCAGATGCAGAAATGCCTCTTTGTCTTGTCTGCAGGTGCAGTACGTATTTTTAAGTATTAATAATTAATGAGTCTTTGCCTTTGCAGCTGGCTCCAGAGACCAAGGCGGTGATCCACTGGATCATGGACATTCCCTTCGTCCTCTCAGCCAACCTGCACGGAGGAGACGTGGTGGCCAACTACCCATACGATGAGACCCGCACTGGTACATAAACATGTGGACACACAATCTCAAACACACCCTGTGCTCCTGGTTTGGCTGTTTAATTGTACATAAACTGTTCCCTTGATGTACACAAGAATGTTTCCACTGATTTAATGAGACAAGTATTTGACCTGACAACAACAAACATTTTATTCCTTGTTCTTCAAAACGTCGTAACTTTAATTTAAATCAGACGGAAAATGTTTCCCACTCAGACTTCCCGCACATCATTATTCAATGTTTGCGCAGGCTCACAGTTAATGTGTTTCAGATGCAGGTGTTTAAATAGAGTAGTACTTTATCACAGCCGCTGTATAAATACTGTACACTTGCTTATTCTCTTCCCTCCTGTTTTTCCTGGAAGGCTCCACCCATGAGTACAGTGCCAGTCCAGACGATGTGATGTTCAAGTCTCTGGCCAAGGCCTACTCCATGTACAACCCGGTCATGTCCGACCCTCAGCGACCACCCTGCCGTAAGAACGACGACGACTCCAGCTTCAAAGACGGCATCACTAACGGAGGAGCCTGGTACAGCGTGCCAGGAGGTAAGAGACGGAAAGAAAGAAAATATGTGTGGTTTTCATGAGCTGAAGAGAAAGAGACACTCGGGCTTACAGGATAAAACTGGTTGAGGCTGATACATGTTAATATTTGAAAGATTATGTAATATTATATGTAGGACAATATGGGATGCCCTGGTGGCAAAACTCCTGACCATGCAGTCACAATGTCTCTGTCATCCCCATCTCTTTTTTCATTTCCTTTGAACTACTGTAGTCTGTCTAACAAAGGCAGAAAATGCCCCCCAAAATATACGTACATAAGAAAACTTTTTTTTTTTTTTTTACTTAACACATACAGTGAACATTTTTGATAAAGATCCCTTCAGGATTCAGGATTGTTACTGTATTGCTGCAGGTAAAGGTGACAGTAGAGAAAAGAAATAATAAAGAGAACAAAATAAAAATATAAGGTATAAAAGTATAGAACAATAGAGAATAAACGTGTAAAAAATAAGACAATAAGCAGAGAAATATTCAATGTTTCAAAGTGCAAATAAACAATGAATAATTAGCAGTGAGTCCCTCTGTGATTTGAACCCTGTGCAAATCTGCTGTAATTTGAAAAGGAAAAATACCACCACAAATTACCTGCTATATTTTGGCAAACATATAAGATAATATTAGTCCCATGGGGATCAGCATCTCTGTGATCTCTGTGATTGTGGTTGTTGGTTGTGGGGTCTTCCTTTCTTTTTTCTTTTTTTTAAAACTCTAATCTGTTTCTGTTGTCAGACAACTGAACAAGTATGAAATTTGATCGCAGCTCATAATATGTTGAACAGCATGCAACATATAGTCAATTTAGCTTATCTCACAACTTTGCCAAATGAGAGATGATGACAACAGAGAGGAGGAGAATAATTGTAAATTGTAAAGAATTTACTTGATCTAAATGAGCTGCAAATGTTTATTTATTCTTGTAGCACATGCAGAAAGTGAGCGGAACAACTCTAAACTATTGAAAAAGTAGCGCATCTCAAGTCCTTAAGACAAAATACTCGCCCCTCATTATGATAATGTACACAAGGGCAGATATAACACACAGGTGGGAGCTGGAACCAGTTATTTAGGAACCAGTTGGGTGTTACCAAACTGAACCTGCATACTGCAAACACTCCGATGAAGGCTCTGAAAAATGCACAAGTGTTTGTCTACTGTGATGTGAGCCAGATAAATAAGTTAAATATGAGTATTTTGTCAACTAGACATCGTCGAGCGCAACCTCCTTTTCCATAAACAACTCTAAACTATATTATTTAATGTGGCTGCTGAAAAACAGACTCTCCGCCTCTGAAGCCTCCTAACCCTTGCGAATGTGGAAAACACAGATGTGGGGGAGTAATTTATAAATCACATGAGATCCCCTGGTAATACCAGTCCCAAGCGAATGAGGCTGTGCACTGAAGAGGATATTTTACTGTTGCTTGCTGGTGTTCTTTCCAAATTACCCCCAAACACATTTTTCATATTTCTGTACTGCGAGCACACATTAACCATGTTACTCGCTCTGCATACTTTCATCTACGCAATATCAACCGTCTTTGTCCGTGACTCTCACCTCACAGCTCTGCCATTCTCGTTCACTCCCTGATTACATCCTGTCTTCATTATTGCAATTCCATCCTCTCTGGTCTCCCACACAAATGCCTCCATAAACGTCAGCTGGTCCAGAATTCAGCTGCCCGAATTATTACCCGAACTCCCTCCACAGAGCACATCACTCCTGTCTTTCAGCAGCTTCACTGGCTCACTATCAAACACCGCATCGACTTCAAGATTCTGCTTCTCACCTTTAAGTCCCTCCATGACCTCGCCCCATTGTACCTCTCTGAACGCCTTCATATTCACGCTCCTTCCCGTACTCTCAGATCCTCTTCCGCTATTCAACACACCACACCATCTGCCCACTTGTCTACCGTGGGAGCCAGAGCCTTCAGCTGCTCTCCTTGAGTGCCTTGAAAGGCGCCTTTAAATAGAATGCATTATTATTGTTATTATTATTATGATTATTATTATTATTATACAACCAGCCAGACTCTATTTAAAATATTGATGGAGCAATGGTCTTATTTAACCAACATAATAATCTAAACCTTTTGAACAAACTCTAGCCCATTACAACAATAGAAGACTGACTGTTCTCGCATTAACATCTGTATCTCTCTTTTCCTCCCTGTTTTTTTTTTTTTTTTTTTAACTGGCTCATTACAGGAATGCAGGATTTCAACTACCTCAGCAGCAACAGCTTTGAGATCACTCTGGAGCTCAGCTGTGACAAGTTCCCCAACGAGGACACACTGAAGACCTACTGGGAGCAGAACCGCAACTCACTGGTCAACTACATCGAGCAGGTAGGCAACAACCACCAGGACTATAAATACGTCCTAACGTCTTATCTAGAAAATCTGCAAATTGTTTTACTGATGAGGGGAAATAAAAACAATGAGATGACCTGTTAACTCAGCCTGAATGCATTTATTTCTCATTTATAAAATATTTAACATGTGTAAATGTTTTCAATAACGTGTGTTAAGATAATACAAAGTGATGCAGTGGCAGTGAAAATGGTCAGGAATGTTTCTGTACAAATTAATTCGTCCCAGTATTTATTGATAAGGCCTATTGTGAATCGGGTCATGATGGTTTGCCATGTTTAAAAAAGGGGGTCCCCAGAGAACAAGCTCGAGAAGCACGCATGTATGGCCAAGACGTCCTCGTATCTAAACGGTAAAACAAGTGCCAAAATAAACTGTGTGATTGTTTCAGAAGTGGCTGAAGATTTGATACCTTTATGGTCAAATTAAGATTAAGTGAGGGTAACTAAAGCTACTTGGTTGTTAACTTTTATAAAAAATAACGTTTTGTCATATTTGCTGAAACTTGCCTAAACAAAAACAACCAATCAGAGCCAGTTTCCGACCCACAACCACTGCATTTGATGACCATCAAATTGTTAAACACCAAATAATTGTTATGGGTTTTCTTGATTGTTGTGATTCCCAGGTAGTCAAATACTGTCATTTTGGCTTGGAAGCTGGCTCTGATTGGTTGTTTTCTTTCAGGTGCAGTAGATTCTTTCAAATGCCATCAGGAGAACTCTAACGACAGTTGCAGCAAATATGACAAAAAGTTCTTCATGTAGAAGTTACCAACCGCAGCTTTAATGTTGGGGGAAAGATTGTCTTAAGAAGGAAACCAGCACTGACTGTTTTTAGGGAATGGGACATAAAACACTGTCCACCATGATCCTCTCTGACCTTAGAGGTTTTGACAACATTGCACTACTTCTAACTTTGGTACTTAAAGATGAAGGTCATGTTATCATGATCAGAAGAGGTCCCTTGACAAGAATATAGCATTGCTTTTGTCAATGTTGCTGTTATTGTTCTGTTTTTCTTAATGGTTCATAATTGTTTACAGTCAAAAAAACATTTCTCCACTCTTCATGTGAGCCAAGCCTTGATTACGCCTCTTTTTGTGTGTGTTTGTAGGTTCACCGTGGCGTGAAGGGCTTCGTGCGCGACCTGCAGGGCAACCCCATTTCTAACGCCACCATCTCTGTGGAGGGGATTGACCACGACATCACCACAGGTATCAGCATCCAGTCCACACAATCCTGTCAACCATACCTGCACTCTGTTACAGCTGTCAGGAGGCGTGAGGCTGAGGTGTTTTAATGCCATCTGGTGGACAAACGTGGTATTACACCACCTTTTCAAGAGCTAATATTTATTTGCACCAGCTCATCGTATTACAGTCATAGTAACAGGTATACAAAAGACTCTATGATCAGTTGTTTTTTCTGTTCGTTGCTTAATTATATGTATTAATGAGGAAATCTGTATTTTGTAGCCAAAGACGGAGACTACTGGCGCCTACTGGCTCCAGGAAACTACAAAGTGGCAGCCTCTGCCCCAGGATACCTGACTGTCATCAAGAAGGTGGCTGTTCCCTACAGCCCTGCAACCAGGGTAAGACTCACAGACAGATGAAACAAACAAAATCTGCCTCATGTTCAATGTGTGATTCCTTCATATTCACAAAAGGAAAGCTGGCAGAAGACCTGACAGTGTTGAGCAATGACTTTTTTGGAGACATTTAGGGCTATCCTTAGATCAAATCATCCATTGTGTCAACACCATGTAGAAAATAAATTACATTTTGGTTGAATCTGAGACAAACAGCAAAGTGATTGTAAATAGTACAATATTAGAGCATGTGAACGAGAAATACATCCATCGATATCAAGGAATATTTGGAAAACACTTTGATCTGATACTGAAACTTTAACTTAATCACTCTAATCATGCACGTCTAGCAGAGAAGATACTTTTATTTGACTGACTGCTCTGTCTAAATGGTTTTAATAAATGCAAAAATAGCATATGAAGCCACCTGCCTTCAAAAATATACAAATAAGTGTCTAGTTAGGATCTGATGCCTCATTCACACCTTATTTATCATCAATACTTAATGTCTTTCAAGGGTTTATTCACATAAAAGGGTCATTCTGAATACATCCAAAAGATCAGAGTAAAGTGGGTTAGGGTTTGAATCAGCAGCTGTCAACGTTTTGGACTTGTGACTATTAAAAACAAAGTGGTGCCTGTTTAAGAATGCTTTATTTTATAACCTTATATTGTTAACACATCCTGTGAAAAAAACAAACCAACAATAAATGTATCCTACTAACAAGTATTGGCCGTGTAGCCAAAGAGTTATGTAGCTTATTCCCAGATCTCATTGTTGTCCAAAAACTCAAATGAGTTTTTCCATCCTGCTGCTGGAAATACTCACTAGAGCACCAAATGTGTGTTATTCTGTGGCTCAAAATAGTTACCAGAAAATCCACGACTCTTGATTGAGTGGTTTTTCCTTAAAAAACTACAGTGCCTAGTGGTTTTAGTAAATTACTGAACTTTTAGAATAAAGAAAATAAAGAATTTGCTCAAGCTTACAAAAAAACAGATCGTGCGCCACACATTTAAATGTTGGCAGGAAAGCCACAAGTTAATGGGACTGCGTAATGTCCTATTTAAACATACGTCCTTATGGAATAACCCTCTAGTACCACACAATATAATAGATGGTATCACTGCCAGTTGGAAAGAAAACGAAGTTAAATAACTAGAGGACCTCTGTGATAATGATACTTCTGCTGACTTCATGTTTATAAAAGACTTAAATCAGCTTCCAGGTGCACACATTTTTACATTTCTGCAGATAAAGAGCTGGCTAAAGTATTCAGAAACTTTGACTGAAAGAATTATTTTGCACAAAAATTCAAATTATATAATGCTATGAACCATGAAATGAACCATAATTCTGCACAGCATAAATATAAATGAGGAAGATGTGGGATATGAGTGCACATTGAAATAATGGGAAAACCTATTACAAAAGTCACAAAAAAAATTTGGTCAGTACTAATCATAGACTCCCGCAGTTTGACTAACATATTTCACTGCGTGTATTTTACCAAGCACTCACCTTCAACAAAACAACGGTGGGGAGAACTATCATCATATTGCACGAATAATGTATAATGTTAAAGGAGGACTAATGATATTCAACAGGATATAGAACTTGTCAGCAATATACAGTTAAAGTTACAGTAAAAAAGATAAAGGGGCAGTTTTCTCCATAGATGAATAAATTTTGGCATGTGAACTGTGTCTTTGATGGAATGATTTGTAAAAGTGAGAAAAAAGCAATTAAAAGAGCAGCAAAAAGGAAAAATAAAATACAAAATTCAAAAGGAAGTCAAATATATATTGTTTGTATGTTTTAGGGTGAAGTAATGAGGCAATGTAACAAATAAATGTTTTTGCTATCTTCTTTTGTTTGTTTGTTTTTTCTTTTCCATTGTGGTTTGTTAAATATGGAAAAATTAAAGCTGGACTGGACCTTAAAATCTCTCCATGTGTCTGTGTCTCAGGTGGACTTTGAGCTGGAGTCTCTGATGGAGAGGAAGGAGGAAGAGCGGGAGGAGCTGATGGACTGGTGGAAGATGATGTCAGAGACACTGAACTTCTGAAGCGTTTGTCTGGCTGACGATCGGACCGTCCGCACATCGATGTAATATATTCAACATTCTGTGTGCCCGTCCACTCTAACAACAACAACAAAAAAAAAAAAGAATATATTGTCTCTTATTTGTTTCCGTTCTCTTTCGATCATTATTTTAATTGATTATATTGTTTATTAATGTAACGGTTTGCCTCATACTCCTGTAGATCGTTTGAATATCCTGCAGACACACAAACATAATATACTGACGGACACGGGATGGAGGAGTTTGCAGGTAGTTTGTTGGCAGCGAGATCGGTGTTGATTTCTGTGGTATTGTGTTCTTTATTGTACATGTGATTGGTAACCATGGCACCCATCTATATAACCAATGAGTGACTGAGTAACTATGTATGTAAAAGAGGTGTTTACATCATTACCACACGGCTCCGTCCATAAGAATTCGTCTTTTTTCCTGTTTTAAATGTCTCTGTTTCTCCAGGCTTTAGTACAAATATACAACTCTAGTGCACACAAAAACACAACTGTAACTTTCACACTCACACACACATGCACACACACTCTTTCTCTCTCTGTTTCTTTCCTGTAATATAAAATAAAATACAGCGCGCTATGGTTTTGAGATGATCAGGGACATTAAAAACACTGTAAAATCACTGTAAACATTATATTGTAAACAATCTATACAGGCAAGCTCATTTCCCTGTATGTTATTGATGTTGAGATTTCTTCTTCTTTTTTTTATCTGACTGCACAGCACAGCTTTGATTTTAGCACAAGATGAATGGTTATAATATATATATACTGTATTTATGAACTAGGTATAGCAAGAAATGTGTGGTTTTTGTAACTAAGAAAATCAAAGAAAACAAGGCCATGACACCTATAATAAATCCGTCCACCTCAGTCCACCCAAAGCCATTCCTTCGTACGTGCACTACACAGGGAACACGGTGGTACATGAGGGACTGTGGTACATGTAGAAGCTGTTTTTTCAAGGATAAATTAGCACTAATGCTCTGAGCGTACTGTATGGATGCAGTTCACCTGTTTTGAGACCACAGAAAGAATTTATTGAATGTATAGCTATAATAGAAACAGTTACAAATGTAAAGAATGAACTGATCAATAAAACTCCCCTCTTTATGTTGTCAAAGTGCAGTCTCGTCGCCTTTGTTTTCGCTTGTTCAGGTGAAGGTAGTCGCCCCAGGAAAGTGTCTGTATGTATTAAATGGTGTATTGCACCTTTAGATGAGGCTGAATGGTGCACATGAGTGAGGATGAAAAGGCATTTCCCTCCTTTATTAATGAATAAATCTTTTAAAAAAAATGAAATTGAATGGGGTGAGTTGGTGCCCCCTACAGTTAATTCTGTATATTTAGGATCCTGCCTCTGTAGAGGTTTATCACAGTTATGGGTGTGAGTGAAAAAAGTTAAGTCAAACAAAGTTTAGTTATTAGATTATCATTATCATCATTAGATTATCTTGAATAAGTGGGTCATGATTTCTGAAAAGAGACACTGCTTTTGAATTTTTCAAGTGCCCACTACACACTGAGTGCCACCTTATCATCCCACTATATTTATGAGAAGGCAGACAGGGGTCAGCAACCTTTATTATCAAAAGAGCCATTTTTGGCCAATAAATAAAATAAAATAAATCTGCCTTGTCAAAACTAGCCATTAGAAAATTTAAAGGAAAAGGTGTTGAGTCATAGACTAAGGCTTTGGTGCACATTTTAGCTGACAAAATATTAAAACATATATACTGAATTATTAGAATTAAGTAATATGTTTGACTATATTAAAATATACATTTTATATACTACATGATGTGATAAAACAGTAACAATATTATTAATATTAAAAGTCCCTCAGAAATGTGTTGCAGTTGTAAAGGAGTCCTGTGGGAATTATGCTGAGTAACTTTAAAAATATATTTTGATACAGTTACTAATTACCTGTTAAAAATGTCATTAGTAATGTAATCCAAGTATCACAATATTAAAGTAATCTAACTTGATTACTTTCTGTAACTTGGACTATCTATAATATAGTGTTTTTTAGGGCTGTAATTAACAATTATTTTCATCATCAATCAATTAGTTTGGTCCATGAAAAATCATAAAATGGTGTTGACCAAGGTCCAAGATGATGCCTTCAAATGTCTTGTTTTGTTCACTTTACTTTACTTTACTTTTTAATTAAAATTGACTCAAAATGGTTAATAAATTATCAAAAATAGATGCAAATTAATTTGATAGTCAATTAGTAATAGATTGAGATAATGTTTTAATTGTTGCAGCTCCGAGTGTTTAGTGTTTGTTGTTAGATTTATTAGTTTGTCCAGCTGTTCCTGCCTTTGTTGTGCACAATTGATTGATTGACTGATTGATTGATTGATTGATTGATTTAAAGACAAACAAACCAAACGAAATTTCAACCCAAATAAGCCCTTTTTCACTGAAGGCCATAATAATGAATTGATAACGGTGTGTACACTGTGCATGGTAGTATATCGATCTTTATTTAAACTGTAATCCAGTAACAATCCCAATTTCTACTAAATGTATCTGTAATCTGATTAGATCTTTTTTTTCCCCCTATCTGTAACTGTAATGGCATACAGTTACCTTTTTTGGAATCTAGATTACATAAATCCTGATACATGTAACCCGTTACTCCCCAAACCTGGTTTTATAGGATTATTAATCTGTATATTGTATGTAGCCTACAGAAAAGACACACATCACACATTAGCTTAGCATTAGCATCAGCTCAATGGTTGCTAGGAGACAAAATTTAAATGCCAGTAGTTCCATTCCTGGCCGCTAGGCGGCAAAACAACTTCTTCAAAGTTAAGGAATACACAGCTAATTTATCATCAAAACACCGGTTTGATGAAGTTGTTATGGCTATCGTATTAACAAACAATTGCATACTTGCACATCCAACAGATGAAGAGCTACTTTATCGCCCCCATGAAGTCGTGTTTTTGTCCAACTGATGAATGTAAGTAATATATTATTTACTGTTGTAGCTCTGGTTTGGTCTCACCAGTTAGCTAACGTTAGCTTGCTAAATGCTAAACGTTCATCATTAGTTAACTTACCCCTCATCGTTAGCTAGCTAGTAACTTTGTTTAATGTTGTTTGGTGCTTTGAAGATGACAAAACCGTAAGGTTTATTTCCCTGATTATTATTATTATTATTAATTTATTTTTGATATAGAGTGGGTATTAAAAATTACAAAAAAAGAAAAAGAAAAAAAGAAATTTAATTATATTTTATACTTTGCGCCACATTTACAGGAATTGTTAAGCAACACTGAACCAAGTCTGTATTTTGAATTTCAGCTAAGCCCTCTGTAACCTTGTAACTATAAACCCTACTATTTAATGCCAAAATGGCTGCTGTGAAAAAGGTTTTCAGGTTTTATTTATACATGAAGCATTGTGTGTGGCCATTGTGAGGCTCTCTTTTGAATAACTATCCGGAGGAGTTCTTCAAAAGTCAAAGAAAAAGTCATCTTCATACTGTAATGATAAATGGTCACCAAGTTTATCTCGCCAATAACTCCTGTTAAAGTGCACTTGCAGTTGTCTGTATAAACAAGGTAAAGGTTTTACAATGGTAAATTATCTACTAGCGTTGTCACAGCACTGGAATTTATAATTTTGACACAATATCTTGAAAAATATCAATATTTCATACAATTTTTGACAGCATGGGGAAAAATTGACTCAGTATTGCCTTAGATTAAAAGATGAATATACCAAGCCGATAAAATGACAAATGACAGATAACAGATGACAGATGACAGATGTTCAACCTGAGCAAATTTGATGAGGGACAAGACTGCAAATAAGTGAGAGGAGACTGCCCTACGTGGACACTTTTTTGTGCTTTCTCTCAGATACAATTGGACTAAATGGCACAAGTCCCGTGTTGCTCCGAGCACCAAAAAATACTGCACATTTGAATAAGTCACCTTATGTTGAGCAGTTTCATGTAGGAACTAATTTCTTTCTGCAGTGGAATCCACCAGAACTACTTAAGAACTACCTTCTATCTTTCTAATAGACAGAAAGTACTTCCTACAAGTGTTCACAATAAGGTCTGTGGATTATCTTGAGTAACTGGCTCATGATTTCTGAAAAAGAGACACTGATTTTGAATTGTTCAAATGTATTTTTTTGCTGCTTGGAGTAACACAGGACTTGTGCTAGGACTTAGTCACATTATTTTGGAGAAAGGGCAGAAATCTACGGATGATATTTTCAAAATTCTGGGGACTCTGTCCCTTTAATGCTTCAAGATGTCTCTAGTACTGTGAAAGTCCTACTACAATGAACTCTTACTATGAACTGAATCTAAGTGCAAGTACAATACAAATGGGGTTAGATGCATTTCATACTGCATTGCATGCTGTACGTCCTTGAAATCATGGAATCAATTCATCGAGTTTATAAGGAACAATCACAGAGAAATGTGATCCCACCAGTTCCTTCAATTTGAACATTAAATGTTAAAATAGAATAGATATTATACGATATATGTGTATGGGTGGGAGCAGGGGGGTAGTCTTACACATTGACTTCATTTAGCATCCTAGTGACCTGAGTGTATAAGCTTTGAACCTGTCAGTGGTAGCCTGGTCTATCTGGTACCTCCTCCTTAATTATTCTCTTAGTCTTATTCTTGCAGCGCCTGGTGTAAATATCCTGTAGGCATGGTAGAGCTCTGCCTATTGTATGTTCAGCCAAACTACTCTTTGCATGAACCACTGTTAGGTGCTGTTTACGCTGGAGGCAGTAATGTTCCCCATCAGATTAGACATTCCTCAGTATTTGATACCTGGAATACAGTAGTTTATTTATTGTGGCTGATCAGATGTCTCTGAGGATTGTGTGGGTGTGGACACACTGTTTAAATTGACATCGCTCTGACGCACCTGGTAGTAATTGCAGCTTTATCATTAAAGTACATGGGGTTCACTGACCTCATGTAGCATGAGTCCAATCAGTGAGCCTAAGTGAAAACACCTGTGCTGGTGTGCAGGGCCTTTAAATAGACTTGCAGAGAAACAACAGTGACCAATCAGGGAAAAGGTCAAGAGAGGTACAGTAGAAAGTGTTTTCCATTAACTCGTTAACTCAGTATAGACAGGATGAATATATGGACAGTACATGTTTTCTTAAACATTACAATCTTTGAGATTTCAGTCCTTGTTGATTTGGCAAGTCACAGAATTTTCGGACCAGCAAAACCAGCTATTGTTATTTTAATAAAGAAGTCAGACAATAATTGACTCTTTTACATTATTCTGTGAGCAACCGCGATCTGATTTTGTGCCG
>JAJHUR010138920.1:31961-89485 GCA_027495735.1 Lutjanus campechanus
TTTTTAATTAAAATTGACTCAAAATGGTTAATAAATTATCAAAAAATAGATGCAGATTAATTTGATAGTCAATTAATAATAGATTGAGATAATGTTTTAATTGTTGCAGCTCTGAGTGTTTAGTGATTGTTGTTAGATTTATTAGTTTGTCCAGCTGTTCCTGCCTTTGTTGTGCACAATTTATTGATTGATTGATTAACTGATTTAAAGACTAACAAACAACAAAACGAAATTTCAACCCAAATAAGCCCTTTTTCACTGGAGGCCATAATAATGAATTGATAACGGTGTGTACACTGTGCATGATAGTATATCGATCTTTATTTAAACTGTAATCCACTAATAATCCCAATTTCTACTAAATGTATCTGTAATCTAATTAGATATTTTTTTTCCTATCTGTAACTGTAATGGCATACAGTTTTTGGAATCTAGATTACGTAAATCCTTGTGCATGTAACCCGTTACTCCCCAAACCTGGTTTTATAGGATTATTAATCTGTATATTGTATGTAGGCTACAGAAAAGACACACATCACACATTAGCTTAGCATTAGCATCAGCTCAATGGTTGCTAGGAGACAAAATTTAAATGCCAGTAGTTCCATTCCTGGCCGCTAGGCGGCAAAACAACTTCTTCAAAGTTAAGGAATACACAGCTAATTTATCATCAAAACACCGGTTTGATGAAGTTGTTATGGCTATCGTATTAACAAACAATTGCATACTTGCACATCCAACAGATGAAGAGCTACTTTATCGCCCCCATGAAGTCGTGTTTTTGTCCAACTGATGAATGTAAGTAATATATTATTTACTGTTGTAGCTCTGGTTTGGTCTCACCAGTTAGCTAGCTTGCTAAATGCTAATCGTTCATCATTAGTTACCCCTCATCGTTAGCTAGCTAGTAACTTTGTTTAATGTTGTTTGGTGCTTTGAAGATGACAAAACCGTAAGGTTTATTTCCCTGAAAATTATTATTAATTTATTTAATTTGATGTAGAGTGGGTATTAAAAACTACAAAGAAAAAAAAAGAGAAATTTAATGATATTCTATACTTTGCGCCACATTTACAGGAATTGTTAAGCATCACTGTGATCCGAGTCTGTATTTTGAATTTCAGCTAAGCCCTCTGTAACCTTGTAACTATAAACCCTACTATTTAATGTTAAAATGGCTGCTGTGAAAAAGGTTTTCAGGTTTTATTTATACATGAAGCATTGTGTGTGGCCAATGTGAGGCTCTCTTTTGAATAACTATCCGGGGGAGTTCTTCAAAAGTCAAAGAAAAAGTCATCTTCAAACTGTAATGATAAATGGTCACTAAGTTTATCTCGCCAATAACTCCTGTTAAAGTGCACTTGCAGTTGTCTGTATAAACAAGGTAAATGTTTTTACAATGGTATATTATATTATTATATAATTGATCATTTTGACACAATATCAATATCAATATCAATATTTGATACAATTTTTGACAGCATGGGGAAAAATTGACTCAGTATTGTTTGAGATTAAAAGATGAATGTACCAAACCGATAAAATGACAACAGATGTTTAACCTGAGCAAATTTGATGAGGGACAAGACTGTAAATAAGTGAGAGGAGACTGGACTATGTGGACACCACAGTGGTGTGTGTCAACTGTCAGAGAGAAGAGAGATCAAGAAAATGCAAGTATTGAAAGCATTTCAAATATTCAGTTTTGATGTTTATTGATATATTGATTTTTTTTGATAAGACTGTTCTCTACCTTTGCTTTGAGAGACAGTTCACCCAAAAAGTTCACCTCCGGCCCGTAGTGCTGTTTATCCATCTATACTGTTGCCAAGTTTTGGAGGTACTGGCCGTAGAGATTTCTGCTTTCTCTCAGATACAATTGGACTAAATGGCACAAGTCCTGTGCTGCTCCGAGCACCAAGAAATACTGCACATTTGAAAAAGTCACCTTATGTTGAGCAGTTTCATGTAGGAACTACTTTCTTTCTGCAGTGGAATCCACCAGAACTACTTTAGAACTACCTTCTGTCTTTCTAATGGACAGAAAGTACTTCCTAGAAGTGTTCACAACAAGGTCTGTGGATTATCTTGAGTAACTGGGTCATGAATTTTGAAAAAGAGACACTGATTTTGAATTTTTCAAATGTATTTTTTTGCTGCGTGGAGTAACACAGGACTTGTGCCAGGGCTTAGTCACATTATTTTGGAGAAAGGGCAGAAATCTACGGATGATATTTTCAAAACTCCGGGGGCTGTGTCCCTTTAATGCTTCAAGATGTCTCTAGTACTGTGAAAGTCCTACACAATGAACTCTTACTATGAACTGAATCTAAGTGCAAGTACAGTACAAATGGGGTTAGATGCATTTCATACTGCATTGCATGCTGTACGTCCTTGAAATCATGGAATCAAAGGAACAATCACAGAGTAATGTGATCCCGCCAATTCCTTCAATTTGTACATTAAATGTTAAAATAGAATAGATATTATACGATATATGTGTATGGGTGGGAGCAGGGGGGCAGTCTTACACAGTGACTTCATTTAGCATCCTAGTGACCTGAGTGTATAAGCTTTGAACCTGTCAGGTATTCTTGCAGTGCCTGGTGTAAATATCCTGTAGGCATGGTAGAGCTCTGCCTATTGTATGTTCAGCCAAACTACTCTTTGCATGAACCACTGTTTGGTGCTGTTTACGCTGGAGGCAGTAATGTTCCCCATCAGATTAGACATTCCTCAGTATTTGATACCTGGAATACAGTAGTTTATTTATTGTGGCTGATCAGATGTCTCTGAGGATTGTGTGGGTGTGGACACACTGTTTAAATTGACATCGCTCTGACGCACCTGGTAGTAATTGCAGCTTTATCATTAAAGTACATGGGGTTCACTGACCTCATGTAGCATGAGTCCAATCAGTGAGCCTAAGTGAAAACACCTGTGCTGGTGTGCAGGGCCTTTAAATAGACTTGCAGAGAAACAACAGTGACTAATCAGGGAAAAGGTCAAGAGAGGTACAGTAGAAAGTGTTTTCCATTAACTCGTTAACTCAGTATAGACAGGATGAATATACGGACAGTACATGTTTTCTTAAACATTACAATCTTTGAGATTTCAGTCCTTGTTGATTTGGCAAGTCACAGAATTTTCGGACCAGCAAAACAAGCTATTGTTATTTTAATAAAGAAGTCAGACAATAATTGACTCTTTTACATTATTCTGTGAGCAACCGCGATCTGATTTTGTGCCGTGTGCATAAATGTGTGTTATCAGCAGTGCATAGTGAAAGGAGTTGGTAACCTTGTTGAGAAGTTGATGGTGGTGTGCATCCTGGTGCCTGCAGCTGTTCATCTAACAGCTCACTGTGACTGCCCCTTCTTATTCTATCACTCCCTGCAATATTTTAAACTGATTTGCTGTCAAAAAATGGCAAAAATTGCAGTATATAATTAATGATAAAAGTCAACTTGTGTTTCACCAGCTAATTGCTTTTAATGTGAAGCTGCAGCCGTAGGAAATGTCCGGTTTGCATTAGCAGTGAACCCATCGTCGCATTCAGATGCAGATATCTGTTTATTGAGATTACATAAGCATCAAATGTCACCACAGTCACCTAGTTTGTTACCTGACAATTATTTGAATTATTTCAAGATTGCCACTTTATGTTTTTTGTCAGCGTAAAGGCATTTTATGAAATGGGACTTTTTTTTCCTCTTTTTACCTTGGCTACGCTAGGCTTATATACTTATTAAGAAACCTAAATGTAAGAGTCAAAAAAATTTGACACAGCTTACTTTGCTCATAACTTTCCTTTCCATTCCCAATTATGTATCTTTAATAATTACTGACTTTTTTCAAGTGTATGCTAAATTGATTTATGTCATTACTGCACATATTTCCAAGAACAGTAATTAGTTATTGTTAAGTTGTGAATCGTGAACATTTGAGCATGTTTATTAGTATAATTCTAATCAAAATCAAATCAAATCTTAGTGAGTGTGAGTTTATATGTTAAGGAAGTTTGACTTTAGCTGTGAATCCAGTTGTAAAGGTATATACTGTAGCCTATATCTTTCTGTGTCCTACTGCGTGATTGGTGGATATATTTGCATCCTTCAGCCTAAAGCAGGAACGCATTGTTACAGGAGTGTATTGTTAAGTATTCACCTCTCTGCACACACATACACACACACAGAGCAAGGGTGGCACTTTTAGTCCAACTATGCAGTTGAATCAGCTGTTTTAGCATGAGATGCTAACTCTGCAGATCAATGTCCCCCTCGGTCTATTAGTCATACTTGCCCTATTAGCATCTGCTATTAGCATCTCCTCATCAATACCATTGATCAAGCTGCTCTGGTTTCAGGACGGAGTGGGACACAGAGGAGACCTGGAGAGAGAGAGAGAGAGTAGGGTATTAATCTGATCAGACAGTCAACAACAGTCGAATGATGTTACACAACAATAGATGATGTTTTTCAGAGTTAAGTCTACATGATGTAATTTTAGTCCTACAAGAAGAAAGACAAGTTTATTGAGATTTTGGAGTTTAGTCGGAATGCTGTGCGAATGTAAATGAAAACAGAATGCAATGATTTGCAAACACATCTCAATCCATATTCAGTTGAATACAGTACAAAGACAATGTAAATCTAAACTCACTCTGAATTTGATGTCTGCAACATGTTCCAAAAAAGTTGGGACAGGAGGTGGTTTACCTCTCTGATACGTCACCTTTTCTTTTAACAACGCTCAGTAGGCGTCTTTCCCATTCTTCCTTGATATACAACTTCCTGTATTTTGCCCTTTATAATGCACCACACATTTTCAATGGTAGACAGGTCTGAACTGCAGGCGGGCCAGTCCAGTACCTGAACTCTTTCCCTTCAAAGCCACACTGTTTTAACACATGGAGAATCTATCTTGGCATTGTGTTGCTGAAAAAAGCAGGGATGTCTCTGAAAAAGACATCATCTGGATGGCAGCATATGTTGCTCCAAAACCCGTATGTATCTTTCAATATTATAACAGATGTGACAGTTAGTCATGTCATGGGCACTAACAAGCCCTCATACCATCACAGATGCTGACTTTTGAACTTTTCACTGTCAACAATCTGGATGGTCTTTTTTTCTCTTCAGCACCAAGGTCACAATGTCCATGATTTCTGGACACAATCTGAAAATTGGACTTGTCAAACCACAGCACAGTTTTCCACTTTACATCAGCCCATTTCAGGTGAGCTCGGGCGCAGAGGAGTCTGCAGCGTTTCTGGATGTTGTTGATATATGGCTTTTCGCTTTGCATGGTAGAGTCTGGTGGGGTAATGTGGTGGTGTTGGTGTTGAGCAGGGGAGCATCAAAACCTGTCCTCGCCTAGGGCACCAAAATGTCTAGAGCCGGCCCTGTTCCCACGCAGTTTTTCACAAAGTGGTGAACCTCACCCCATCCGCGCCCCTTCGAGGATGCTCCTTCAGTACCTTGTCATGATACTGTCACCTGTGACCCATTAATCTGTTTACCTGTGGAATGTTCCAGACAGATGTTTTTGAGCATTACACAACGTTCCTAGTCTTTTTTTTTTTTGCCACTGTCCCAACTACTTTGGAACATGTTGCAGGCATTAAATTCAGAATGAGTGTAGATTTACAAAAAACAATAGTTTTTGGACATTAAATATCTTGTATTTGTACTGTACTCAATTGAATACAAGTCAAAAAGGATTTGTGAATCATTGCATTCTGCTTTTATTTACTAAGTATCACACAGCATCCCAACTATTTTGGAGTTAGGGTTTGCAGATCGGAAATGACTGGACAATTAGTTAATCATCACAACTTTTCATTATCAGTTGATTGTTTTAATCATTTTTCTAAATAAAAATGCCAAACATTCGCTGGTTAAAGCCTCTCAAATGTGAAGATTTGCTGCCTCTCTGTTTCATATAACTCTACATAATATCTTTGACTGTTGGGCAGGCAAGAAATCTGAGTGGGATTTTTTCAGCATTTCGAAATATTGTCGGCAGACTTCCCAGTAGGAACTGTTATTATGTTAAAAACTCTGCAAACCCTTGTTTTTTGTTTTGTTTTTAGTTTACTTTAAAATATAAAACTTTGCTGCATTTTATGAGACAAGATTAAATTTCAGTGAGATATTGTATTCCAAAACTGTTAACAACACAAATACTTTTTACATAGCATATATTATCTGCAATTTTGTTTTTAATGGATCAAAGAAGTGTTTCTGTTCATTTGTAAGTTTACACTCTGGCCTGATGGCATAGGTTTCCGGAGTGACAGCACACCATGTTTCTTTGTCATTTCACCTATATTCCTGCAGATGACAGTAGTGTGCTGATGACATGACAATCACTGAGAGGACGTTGTCTCTGAAGTGAATGTGAGTGTAGTCTCTTCAAAGAGCCAAGTCAGTGTCTGCAGCCCCGCCGTAAGGATCCACTGCTTGGTCAGGAATCATTATTTGTACGTAGATTTGAGGTCTTGCATCAAAGGAAGTGGCTTTTGTTAGATGTGGAGTTTGTGGACTTTGTGAATGTTCCTCTTTAGAGAGTGGTTTCCCCTTCCGAGCCCACCAACCCCCAGAAGTTCAAAGTTGCTGCAGGCCCATCTTTTCAACAACCTGAATTCACTGGAAAATTTTACTTACTTGTCCAAAAAAATGCACGTCATCTTTTTAATTTGATATTTAAGAAAAGGTGGGATTGGTAGTCTTGACAACAGTAATAACCGTTGAGAACTCAAAACAGTACATCCTCTCCTCTTATTTGTGTGTGCCTGGTTACTTTACTTTCAGTTTGACCTGAAGTACAGCCAAGGATCAGTAGAGCAAGCTGCCAACAATGCTTCACTGAAAAACACTAAGTCATCAAAGCAAAAGGTCAAAAGTTAAAAGTAAAAAAAAAAAAAATGATATGTAGCTCTGATCTACTAATATTTATTTGTTAAATCCTACATTGTTTTGGTTTACTTTCCCTACTTCTAAAATAGTATCTGTCATATTTTTAAAAATACCTTATATTAGAAATTACATTTTGTGTAGGTAATGTGATTCATCATGATTATTGAGTTGATTATTGGAATTAAAATGTGTTAACATCTTTTTTTTATGTAACCACAGTGAGACAGAGACTCCAGCATTAGGCCTAATTGTATTTGGATTACTGTAAAACCAAAACCATATTTCCATTTTTTGGACTAGACGTGCAGTACATGATGCAGATTTTGTTTTGTATTCATGCCTTGTAGGGGAGTAATAGCTCTTTCTACCCCTGTACTCTTTATTTCAGGTCACATGTTCTGACGAGGGATGGCTGCAGATAATGCATCAGAACTAGCAATCTTATGAAGATGACTGTGATCTTCACAGATGAAACAAATGTATAACACACTCTAAAACTCCCTGATTAATTAAAGGTCCAGTGTGTAAGATTTAGAAGGATTTGTTGGGAGAATATGGCAGAAATTTAATACAATATCCAAGTATGTTTTCATTACTGTATAATCACCTTAAAGTGATATTCCACCCCAGAATAATAGTCCACTCAATATGTACTCACCACTATGCTGATGTGAGGATAGGTGAAGATCTTCAGTTCACAAAACAATCCTGGAGTTTCAGCAGAAAACAGGGTTGCAGCTAATGGCAGTGAATGGAGACCACGGATAAAATGTGAAAAAAAGAACACAAAACAAGCAAAAAGGGCACAGAGTGCACAGGTCTTCTTCCAAGGAGGCTTCCATGTTTAACTGTCATGTTTCTACAGTAGCCCAGAACAGGCGACTGAAGCACTGGCTCTAGATACACTGAATTTGAAAAAATATTGGTAAAATTTCACCCAGTGAAGCCTTTTTTTTCACTAGAGGCCATGATAATGAACTGTGCATGGCAGTGTATCGTTCTTTATTTTAAAATTGTAATCCTACTAGGGCTGTAGCTGATATCCGAGTACTCGAGTACTCGCTCGGCTTGGGCGGCATCCGAGTACCATTCACATACTCGGATACACTCCCCCCCTCCCCCGCGCTGGAGCGCACTGTCTTCGCTTGGCGGCATCAGAGCGCCTTGTCACTGCGCGGATACTCGACCCCACCACACACACACACCGCTCCCCCCGCCCACACCTCGGGCTCACTGCAACGCACTGGTTGGCCGTGTCTTCAGATGGAGCGATGGCGTTGTGTGTTGTTCTGCTGTTTAACTGCACTGACTGTTTGCACTAAAGCCTACCTGCCTTGTTGCATAAAACTTATTTCTATAGCATTTAACATTAGAAGATTCATAAAAGCCTATGGTTCGTTTTTGGAATAATGCGCTGCTTTTGGGCTATAATTGCACTGCTGCTGACCACCACCTCGTTCTGGGTTAAAAAATGTATAAGCCAATGGTTCCTTTATTGAAGTGTGCGCTGCCGTTATAAGAAAAATGTTTAGCCTATTAACGGGACAATTTAATTCCGTGGCATTCCTTCTTCTTCTCGAGTGATTTGAGGAAGGATCTGTGAGGAAAAATATCACACTGTATGGACAACTGTTTCAGCTGTTTCATTAAAATAAAAAGTGTGTTATTATGAAAAAAAGTGTGTTACTTTACTGTCTGATTTACGTGGCAGGCAGTTTCCCCTCTTAATTATAAGTGATCTAACAGGACGGCTGTCTTTGGCTGCTCCGCTCTCCCCCCACATGCCGCTCTCCTTCTACATGGCGCTGCGTTCACTATCACTATCAAATATTATAACTTATAATTACTGGGGCTTGAACAGGAAAAACAAAGCATGAAAACAAATCACTTTGTAAACTAACTTCTTTGTTCAATGTGAAAGTGCTGTAAGGGTCTAAAGTAACTGTTACTGATGACACCGTCTTTTCCCATAGGTGGTGCAGACTGACAGGTGTAGAATAACCCCTCCCCTCCTGTGAAGAATCTGCTAAACATGACTATGTGAGTCTGTGAATGCTTTACAAGAACCACTGCTTCACATTAAATGATTTCACAGTAAATTTATTCACAGACTGGAGAAAGACATCAAGTTAGTTTTGAGGACCAAAGTTGTTTGTTGATGCTGTAAAGCCTTTGTAAAGAAATTCAGCTGTGTCTCACTCACACACACACACACACACACACACACACACACACACACACACACAAACACTCAGAGTCTAAGGTCCTCACTGCTTATTTCTACAGTCTCTCTGAAAGGAAGCATATCTGCAGGGAGCAGAGGCCAGGACACACACACACACACACACACACACACACACAATCCCAAGTTCCTGAAGAAGTGCCGTGTCAGCAAGGGACTACAGTTTACATTTGCACACACGCATACAGCACCTTGGGCTTTCAGAGCAGTGAGGTGGTGTGAACAGGAGGATTCAGTCTGTTATGGAGTTTTTGCTTCTTCTTTCTCTGTCACTGTTCAGTTTACTAAAATCTAACTCAGCATCATCTGGTCTTTTATCCAGCTGTCATCCTCCTTTTGCAGCGTTGAAAAAAATGTCCAACAAATAGTTTTAGTGTTTAGTCTTCAGAGGTTTTGTGTGTTGACTGGGGTGACATTAGGGCACCTGTGAAATTTCACTATACAATACTTGAAATGCCAAGAAAAAACATGTTCATTATCATTATCTTATCAAAGGCCAAGGCAACACCACAAGAGATTTTTACTGTAAGTACATGTCTACATTATGTCCACTAAATAAAAGCATGATAGTTTGAATGATTTGATAAGATGATCATTGTTATAATGAATTCAGTGACATCTCATTTTTTTCAGTACAGCTGTAAATGGTAGCTGGTAGTGTTAATTTTGGCAGGAGTTTTAGTCACATTCTAATTGTTTGTCTGTTTTGTTTTAGTCAAGATTTAGTCAGTGGAACTTTTAGAGTTTTAGCCATAATTTTACTCATAGTTTTATTTATAGTGTCAAATTCTCTAATTTTAAACAAAGCTTCATAAATTGGATATTGTGGCTCTTAAATCCTCATTGTTGCATCTATCTTCAGCTAGTGTTACAACCCACCCCAGTAGTAGGTGGAACTCCTTGTATTTGACATGAACTCACATAATCTGTGATTGCATAGTACCCCTACTGAAACATCACGTTTATTCACTTTACATGGAGCTAAAACTAATACTGAATTATGTTAAATGTTTGCCGACTGAGTTAGAGTCTGTTAATGGGTTGTAAGAAATCATAGATCCTTTAGAAGGAGTAAATGTTTAACTGTGAGCTCAGCCACACTATCATTAGCCTACTTTTAGTTATAAAGGGGACTTGATATACATCAAATCAATCAACTTACGTAACTGACATTGACCTTGACAGAAACTGCAGGATGGTGTGTTTTCAAGTGTCTTTCATATTTTTCTGCACATCCTCAATCCACAAGGCGGCCGTCTTAAATGGGAACGATACACTCAGTCTTTCCTTTGGTTTGAATATAAGAGAAAAGTGTCTGCACGCAGGTTGTTTTTTCTCTTTCTTTTCTTTTCTTCCCACCTGACAGGCCACTGGTGAAGATGATGCATGCACTATGCCAGATTTATTAGTGCTACGAGATGGCTCATTACTGTGAACTAATTAGGTTGTCCACTTGAACAGGGCCAACAGAGAAATTTCATCTCATCTTAGTTCATCAGGGCAGAATGACAGAGATTTCGTCATATTTTTTGTTGGCAATATTTTTTCATTTACATCATTGTCACAATTTAGTCATCTAATGAAAGGATGTCAATGAATAATGGTCAAAATTTTCATTTACAAAATTAACACTGGTAGCAGAGCAGACGGTGATGTTTTAGGGTACGTGAATGCTTTTGCTGGGTCACTTTGCCAAAGCTTTATATTTTCAATGGATTGCATCAGATTAAAAATTCTTCAACATGTTTATAAAACTCATGCTGCATGTACTAGTGCTGCTCAAATAAACTATTACACTCGCACGCTTTGTTTAAAATCTGAGTCAAGATTTCCCAGACACTCAAAGTTGAATGTGAATTACAAGGAAAGGTGTATTAAATGAACCTGTGATGAAATGTTGCAGACAGAATGTATGTGATGTTGTTAAAGGAATAGTTCAACAGTTTTTCTTGAGACTGGTTACTTTAGCTTAGCATATAGACCAAAAGCTGGTGGGAACTGATAGCCCAGCTCTGTATGAAAAAAAACAACAAAAAACAACTCTTATTAATTAACACAAATGTAAAAATAACAAGTTGTGGTTTTAGTGGGAGTTGTAGTGTGACTGTTTCTTGTCTGTAGCTTCCTGAAGTTGTGTTGTCACGGTGAGGTTGTTAGGTGTGGTGCCATCATGCCCTATAAGTGTATCAAAGTCTGTACTCAGCAACCCACATGATTAACTGGCCCTGAAATCACAAATTGTTGTTTCTACATTTTCTACACAAGATAAATCATTAATAAGAAACTTCAGAGGTATTAGTCAGGGAATTTCTTTCTGCATAGAGCTACACTAAAGGTTTTCTCATTTCTTTATGGTAAGCTAGGCTCATCACCTCTCAGCACTAGCTCTATACTTCAAGGGACGTATAAGAATATGGCAGAAATTGAATAAAATGTAATATTCATAATTATGATGATAGCAGTTCATTTGATTCATTTTTTTCTACTTCATTTGATACCTGTCATTTGAATGAAAGCGTTCCTGAAATAAGCCTTCAACATTTTATGCAATTATTTTTTTTAAATATATTTTTATGGTGGCATCTCAGCAACTCCATCAAATACACCACCAATAGTCATTATTTTTTAGATCTCGGTACAAAAAGGATCAAATGTATTGTTTGACTGGCGAAGTTTTGATTCTTCTTGGTACTGGTTCATTTTGGGCAATACCTGAAAGGTAACAAGTACTGATAACCTTACCTTGCGAGGCAGTTGAATTTGCAAAATCACGCAAGCATACATCTTGCCAGGCTTCAAAGTTATCCGTTTCTGTCTGCACCAAAAGTGGCGCAGCTAATCATCATTCTAGTAGGGACTGCTACAGCTGTGTTTTAGGTGTGATGATCGTGAGAAGCATCTTGTCTTGAACAAACAATGGCGGCTCCTGAAGAGGTTAGCATAGATACTGTGGTAGCATCAGTTACATGAGAACTGGAGAGTTTCTTCGTTGAAAGAAGAGCGAAGAACGACCCTGAAGACTTGGAAAAGATGTTTTCGCTCTTCTCCCAAAAGGCTTCGGCAAGAATTTGATGTGATTGGTTGAAGTTAGTCTGTGTTAGACGTGATAGACAGATGGTTCATCCAATCGCCTGACAAGTGTTTTCTGAAAGTGCCTGCCCTTTTCCAAACAGTTTCTAAGGACAACTTCTCAGATGGTTCTGTGAAACAAACCATCTGGCGTGTCAGGTTACTGATACCTAGCCCTACTTGAAATTAAGAAAGTGTTTTCGGTCTTCTTCCACCGAGGCCACTGTGTTGCGCCGCCATGTTTCTACAGTAGCCCAGAGCTGACAAAACAAACAGTGACCTTTTGTATTTATTGTGAGTTTTGCAGTCACCGTAGTTTCTCTTGTATGCTTGGAAGGGGAGGGTGAGGCAAGAAGTATTCAGTTCATTCACCTACAACCTTCTTATCTAACTCTCACAAAGACAAATCCTCACAATGTTGAACTGTTCCTTCAAATAGTGTGAAAATATTCTTTTTCTAACTTTGAAGGTGAAGTGAAATTTAAGGTGAGGGTGTAAAGTCAAAGTTCAAGGAAAGCTTCTCCTTTGAGCGCTGCCCTACATCATTTCATAATTAAAACTGGGATAATGTTAATTCTATCATTTCTGTTTTCTTGTTTTTCTTTTCCTTTCCTTCTTACAGCTGCTACATTTTATTTACACCAACATGCATCCTGCGTTCATTCTTCTTCTCCCCTGTTGGTTCATTCTGGTGGCACGGGGACAAAAGCGGCCCGTGTCATCTTTCCAAACGCACAACCAGGATCATGAATGTGAGCCACCAGCTGGCACGTGCACACCCCCGCAGTCACGCCCACACGCACGAACACACAAGAGGCAGCGGAGGAGAGATGAAGGTGGAGAATCTGAGCCCCGCGAGGTGCTGAAAGGAGGAAATAAGAGCAGGAGAGAGAGAATGGCACGCACAGCTTGGCATTTAAACAGAGGATTTCCTCTCTGTACCTCGTCTTCCCTCCGCTCTTTCTGTTTACATAAGGAGAGACTATTTCACATAGCTCATATGAGTATGTTTGTGTATGTGTATGTGTGTGCGTGTGTGTGCTCTCTCCATGAACGCAGGACAGTAGCAGCCATCATTTACATTAAAAACTAAAAATAAGTTTCACACTTTATCTTCAAGTGGAGGTGTGAATCAATGAGTTGCTTAAACTTTTCTCTTAAACTGCTTCAAAGACCTGATAGATTTTTTTTGTTTACATGTTACTAATCAAGCTTAGGAAATAAAGTAATAAAGAAATTAAACTGCCTAGGTATTTGTAGAGCTACTAAACAATATCTAAGCATTATCATCCTCTGTTGTACTCCTCTGTGGTGTCAGCAGGCTGTCTTCCTGTCGCGTTTTAGCCAAAAGGTGATGGATGTCTCTGGCCACCCCTTTGCTCCCTCAGGGGGAATTTAATAAAACACTTAAGACACTATCAGAGTCAGCAGGCCTGAGAGAAAACATAATATTATCTTTTTTTTTCTTACCTCAGGTATTCTTATCATTTCTGCCCTTCCTCTGTCTCCACCTTTTATCAGCTCACGAATGTATGAGACAGCATACCTTGTAGAAAAAGTTGCAAGTTTGTGGGTTGTGGAAAAATTGTTGGTTGGCTTCTCCACACAGTGTTAAAAACAACACAAGACAAGTGATAATGAGGAAGAATGTACATAGCACCAACAATGCATAATCTGGATGTGTAATCCAGATGATGAAAGTGGCATGAAGAAGCTATGCAGTCAGTATTGCACAGGAAAAACCTCTTATAGTGGCCTCATTCTTGAGAACTGGGACAAAACTGTATTTTGAGGGGATTTTTATTTTTATTCTTCAGTTACTGTATGCTGGGAAAACATGTTTTAGCATAGTAAGACTGTTTGATCAGACCACACAAGGTAGCCTGAGGAACACCAAGTTTCACTGCTGCATCTCGCTCGGTTTTGGCTTTTTGTCATAAACTTCGAGGAGACTACGCATTTCATAGAATGAAAATTTCCTTCTTTATTTATTTTATCTTTATTATTTTAACAGCATTTGTTTAAGAATGTTTCTGTCTCAAGATGATTGAAGAAGTTGATCACTGCGATTGTGATTACTGTTATTGCATTTAGCAATGAAAGACTTGCTTCACACAATTTTGTGGCTCCCCCTTGAGGGTGAAAGCATCTGCAAAAGATCGGAAGGATCAAGGGGTGGTAGGGACAGCAGGTGCTACCATGTACAGGTGAGTATGTTTGTGTGTTCATACCGTGCAGTTTTTCATTGATCATCCAATGTAACACACTATAGATCCTCCTCTGTTTCACGTTCCCTTTGCAAGACAAAGTTTCAGTGCACTGAGTGATTAGTCACAGTGGAAATGAACAAATAACCCATCATTGCTTCCTCTTCTTCCACTTGTTCACAGTCTTACTCATCGCTGTGCGCGTCAGTCCTTGAAGGCTAACGGGGAGTTTGCTTTTTAGTAGACACTGTATACTGTACCTTAGCAACCAATGACTTTCCACAACAATTTAGATGAATTTGTTCCAAGAAGGATGTGTTTTTTGTTTTTTACTCTAATCTGATAGGCTAGGGACATGTGAGAGAGGGCTCCCAGAAACTACAACCATCATCCTCTGACATCTACATGTGGTGAAGACTAAATTAACTTTACACTCATTTTCATAAGGTTAGAATTAAACTTTTTACCCTCTGTTTTTTTTTTTTTTTTTTTTTTTTTTTTTTTTTTTTTTTTTTTTTTTTTTTTTTTTTTTTTTTTTTTTTTTTTTGTGTTGTCGGCTGTCCTAAATGCTTTGAGGGATGATTCACTCGTGTCTCATAAAAAATTAGCAAGGCAGAACTTTGGGTCACACAGTGTTCAGTGTGTTTCACCATAAGACAACTGCATGAATTGTTCATCATTCTAAGTAGTTCTGTAAATCTATTTTTGAGTATCAGGCACCCTCCTCCTGGAGGCGTAAAGGTTGGAAAAGGGCGACAGATCAACAAGGAAGTTGAGTATTTGGCAGTCACTCATATTTAACATTATGTGAAAATAGAAACGCACACAAAAAACAGTTTCTTTATAATCTTATCAAAGTCCAATCATGTTTTCACTTTTTTAAAAACAAAATATGACAAAATATGACACCCGTCAATCAATATTCAACTTTTAGCAGCACAGAGTTAAGATTCATTAGTTTGCAGCAGCATGGTACGTCTGGTTATGTCACTTTTCAATGTTTCAGTTTCTTCAAACGTCATGTCCAACCTACCTATCCTGTTTTGCTCAGAAATATGTTACGATGTTACGAAATGCTGTCTCATCTGGACTTTAAGACTTTTGGGGATCGTCCAAGTCTAGTTTTCAGAGGTACGTTGCAAGTCATTCAGATGTCTGAATACAGACCATTGAAATGGCAAAACATTGAAACATTTTCCTCTCAAAGTTGAAACCATCTCCTTTTAACACATTGTTATATAATAATTAAATATCAGAGATCTGTGGCTGTGGAAAACCTGCTCATTGCTGTCTTTATCTTTTTTTTGTTATTCTGGGATTTCACCAGGTCAAAACTTGACACTAGAATCAGATTTCCAAGCGAAGTTACTGCAATACCAGGCAGAAACGCTGTGTTTCACCCCACTCTCTGGTTAAAAAAAAAAGTCTGTTACACCACACCCCTCGGCGATGCTTGATGTGGCTGGGTAGAGTCACAAGTGTACTCTCATTAGAACAAACTCTAAACTCCACTCTGATTATCACCTTATAAAGTCGATGTAGCAAACGTGTTAGCAAATCGTTGCCCATTTACAAATCCAGGAGACGAGGAGAAACATGGATTTGTTTCTGGCCCCTGGTGAAGGATGTATGGTCTCTATCAACTCCTGAGACAAATATCTGGTTCTTTAAATGCTCTGATGTTCATCTGCTAGTAGCTAACTTTGGCATTTGGTGCTGGATAAGTAGGGTACCTGTTAACTGATAACAGCTGCTCTCTATTGGAAACAAGGTTGATGTGAGCAGTGAGAGTGAACCTAACCAAACAAAACCATAAGCTGAAAGACGCCAAAACACTTTGTTGAGCTGAGAAGAACTACAGTGTTGGGTCTGTGTGGGTTTGTCACTGGGAGTGACTCCTTTTGTTCATATAAAAACGCTGATTAATTCAGCCTTCTGAAAAGTGTCAGGTCAACAGCCCCATTATTAAACCTTATCTTAAAGTCCACCTGCAGTCATGTTTTAAATGATATGTAATGCTTTTTTTTTTGTTTTTTTTTGTTTTTTGCAAAGTAAGTTCAAATATCTTCTTAAAATGGGTTACAGGCAGCTCTACACCTCGTCTTCATTTAGTATTCAAGGATGTGTGAATATGCAAATAGTCGGACTGCTTATTTCGCTCCTGATGTCTTGTGACACCACATGGACATGTTGACATGGTTAAAAACATGATTTTCACTGCATGGGGTCTTAAAGTTCTGCCTGCTTACCTACTTTCTTTAGAGATATATTGATAAAATGATGATTGTTTAGAACATAATAAGCATTTGGATGGACAGCACAGAGGAGGATTATGCTGTGACTGTGGTTTGAGAAGTTTCTGTAGATGTTTTGATACTGTTTCTCTGCAGTGAAAATTGGTCACCAAAACTCTTTTAATTGGAATGTTTGATATTCAAAGAATGGATTTTGGGCACAGTGTGTGCCTTTGAAGTTAAACAAGTACAGTGCAAACCTTATATAGAATTGATGGGAAAGTGTGTTTGAGGAAAACAAAGCTAATAATAGTGCTTCAATACCTGCAGACCACAGCACTTGGGGGAGTCTCGAGGGGCTGCTGCTCAGATCGAGGGTTCCTCCTGAAGTCTGTGTGTGTGTGTGTGTGTGTGCGGTTTCAGGGAGGGGGGGTGATGGTGGTGTTGGTGGTCAGTGTGCTGGGTCAGAATGCTGGCGAGGTACTTTCACAGAGTTTCAGAGACGCACTGATCGATAAATGCTTTAAATAGGGACACAAATACCTGCACACAGCATTAATCTCAATAGCTGGATCCTATTTAAGAAGGAAGCATTTTGCTGAATAGATTGGCTGGATGGCTGCAACCACACAGAGCTACAGTAAGTGGTTGGAGAGGCCCAAACGCCACTCAATGCCTTCCCCAGTGTTAATTAGCAATTGCTCAGGAGGGAAATCCAGACCACAAACACACTCAGACAAACATAGAAACACACAAACACAATGTTGTACGGAGATCTTTCCACTCAGTGCCCCAAGTTTTGGATCAGTAAGTTTTATATAACTTAATTAATGGGCACACTTTATTTATTTTATGCTGCCACAAAATTAACAGACTAACACTTATTCCAAGAGGATATAAGCCTCTTGGATGAGAGGCGAAACGTCTTCAAGAACTCTATGAAGTCCAGTTGCCTACAACAAACCTTGCTACGGATTCCAAGAGGATGTTGGTGTGGCTCAGGAGTTTTTTAGAACAGCTGATCTGTCACTAAATAAAATCCAGCCGTAAGTGATGCACCTTAAAACTGAACCAATAAAAGAGGCAATAAATATGAAACGAAACCAAGGCAAATATCATACATCATCCAAAAGACCCTTTCTTTGGAGTCATGGCTTCCGCGAACAAACACTCAACACACTTAAACAACAAAAAAAAAAACAAGGGGATGACCTTCTAAGTGGTTGAAACCCTTTTCCAATGAACAAGGAGTTGAACCAATTACGGAACCAAATAAACTTGTTAATCCTGTTCCTATCATTGGCTGTAAAGCTATTACCCCAACCTACAACAGAATAAAACAAGGCACTGGATAAAGAACATACATAGAAGACATTTAAAATATACTTACAGATTATGGGGACTTTTTTGGGTCTGTATTGCAATGTCAGTTGGTTGGTCCGTCCACTTCTTTAGTCTGCTATTGGATGTATTGGCATGAAATGTTTTGTAAATATTATGGTTTCCAGATGATGAATCCCACTTTGGTGATCACCTGACTGTTCCTCTAGTGCCCCCATGAGGTTAACATTTGTCGTTTTGAGTGAAATTTCTTAATTGTTGGATGGATTGTCATTAAGTTTGATGAGTCTGTCCTCCCTAAAAGGACGGCATCGGTCATTTCAGCAAGTCCCCCAGATTACATAAATTTACATTCAAGTAACAGAGCTCTCTAGCAGCCGTAATAATTATGACGAGAGCAAAGTAGGAAGTTGGGTGACGCAGTTATAGAACAACAAAGTCCATGAGGTGATGAAGGTTGAATTGTTAAAACATCGGACTTGAATGCCGGGGATATACTTGCTTTTTAACCGCAATAATTTCAAAGACGTGCACAGGATACGCAAGGTAGCCATGATGTGTATGAATGCGTAATTTAAAGCAAGTATAGCTGCAGCTTAACAACCAACAGTCAACATTGTTCTTTCCATAAATTTAACCACATGTTTATTATTGTAACCATGAAACAAAGGTCCTCTAACCATAGCATCACACTGTTTTGTACAAAGGATATCGTGTTGATAGGAGCATCGGATCAGAAATCGTGTCGTTTTCGAGTGCACGTATATTGTTGTTTAATTTGGAGAGCTTGTTGAGTTTGGTACGTACATTTACTGTATGGCCTGGTCATTATCAGTTGTAAAAATGTAAGGGATCCTCAGTTTTTATGTAGCGCCACCATCAGGCCAGATTTTATGCGAAACATGGGGCGTGGGTGGCTCAGTTGATGGAATTCTGACAAATTGGAAATTGATGGATTTTAGATCAATAAGAACTCCCAGATATTTGGAGGAAACAATTCCACCCTGCTGATTTTGCTTCACCCTTCCTCATAAATAACCACCTCTTTCAGTTTATAATAGGAAAGGTCAAGTTGTCACCTGTTTCTGGGACAAAAATCAGGCGTGTGTTGATCCACACTAAATACACTCCTCTGCGTGTGTGTGTGTGTGTGTGTGTGTATGTGTGTGTGCTGCTCTCCAGGGGATTTGTGTCCGTGCCCCGGCCGTGTGTAGTGGACAGCTTGCGGCTGGATTGATAGAGTGACGTCAGCGCGCCGCTACCTCTCCCCGGGGCAGGATTAGTCGGGAGCAGCAGAGACAGCGCTCCGGTAATCTCACGGTAATAAATGGGGGGAGACGGGCACGTTCGGAGCTGCCGGTACCGAGTGACACCGGAGGGCCCCTGAGACCCCCGAGAGGACCCCTGCACATGACGCATGATGGGTCTCTTCTTCGTGCCTCCGCAGCAGCAGCAGCAGCAGAGCAGCCGGGCAGGTAAACGCAGCAGGTAAGCTGTGGAGACGCAGGGTGAACTCGTCTCAGGAGGATTTACCTTGGCAAGGTGTTCACAGGCTGCACCGCTTGTCTGTCAACAACTGCTGCTGTTTTATTTTTACTGCTTGTGTCTGACTGAAGGTTGTTGCGCTGCGGAGATTATGCATGGGCGCTTGTTGACAACTTTACAGTCCGTGCAAATTTAAGGGAAAAAGGCGCCGAGTTTAACAGGCTGTAAATGTTCCTTTTTTTTAAACCCTCCAATTTTAAAAGTGTTTTGATTTCACACACGCAAACAAACTCGTGGTAAATGGAGTAAAGGTCCCTTCAGGGTGCTGTAGGACTTGTGGGTACCAGTGATGCAGTGAAGGATCATGAACCCACATGAACTCCGTCCACTCATCTGTTGATGACCGACCTACTGCTGGCAAGGTTAATATTTATGACAGATTACCAGTCTGTCATTCATCATAGAGAATGACAGACTGATGCAGCTCTGTTGTAAGCGTGTCTCGACCTGTCTGCCTGTCTGTCTGTCTGCCTGCTTGTTTGATTGTATAGGCTACTCTGTTGTCACAGTTGGACAGAAAAGTAGTGGTTCAACTCATCAACTTTGCTGAGTGTACAGACAAAAACAAACATTAACAAAATAAATAAATAAATGAAAATAAAGCTCAGAATCGTCAGTGAGTGGGGGAGAGCAGGGACACAAGTCCCGTCTTTGCACAGAGATGCATTTATTTAGAGTAACCATTTTTCATTGTGAACAACATATACATGTCCTCTACCAATACCAGCCGTTTGTTTTTGTTTTTTCGGTTGGTAGAGGTTACTTCCAGTGGGGGAATTTCAGTCTCAGCAGCAGAGATATGAAGGGACAGGAAAAGAAAGAATAGTAGCTAAATAAGGAGTAAACAAGATAACAAAAAAAGAATGAAGCTACTAACATTACTAATACTAATGTGAGAACAGGGTACATCAACAAGCACAGGAAAGTATAAACTAAATTATAAAAAGTGTCAGAAGTAAAAAAAAAAAAAACGTGGAGCACACCAGTCAGACACAACCAGACGTTGCACATTGTTACTTTTGTCCCTCTCTGTCAGGACGTAAGAAACAATGGTGAAGGACAAAAGTAGTGGTTGGATAAATCCACTTCAAAACAAAAAAATTATCATGACATATAACACTCAATGCTTCAATTAGTCCAAACTAAATAGCATGTTACTCTCAGATCAATATATCATGGTAAATGTTGCAAATTTATGAAATCAGTCCAAACTGTCAATCGGTTATGTACATGACCCTATCTATCTATCTATCTATCTATCTATCTATCTATCTATCTATTAAATGCTGAATTAAGAAAGAGGGTCAAATATACACAGAATGCTGCCTATAACAGATCAAAACAATCCGCACTATGTTCTGTTGATTGATTGACTGATTTTATAGAGGTGCATATCAGACAACATACAGCCAGTACTGATATAGACTGTTATAGCTGTGACAGGCCAACATCGTGTCCATATTGGTCGACCGATATATCAGTCGGGCTCTAGTGTCATTTCACTGATTTAAGAACATGCCCCAAATCTTTTGGTTAATGTAATCAGTTTTTCTTAATGATCACCCCCTGAATGTCATAAGTATTTTTGGCTCTATTTCTTTACCATATATACTGTATATACAGCAGTAGGTTTCAACCCGGGGTCTGCGGACCAACTTGGGTCCTTGAGTGGTTTGTAGGGGTCCCCAGCAAAAGGAGGAATAGAATCTTTTGATCTCTATCACAATCTTTGGTAGTTGAAACAACAAAAGAAGAAATAGGGTTGACCCTTTTGATTTATTGTAATTTATATTGATTCTAGTTTGATCTAAAGCCAGGGTGATAGATTGATGAGCTGATATTGTCCCAAAAATTCAGTATCGTTTGGAGTTTAGGTTGATAATTAATTATGTAGACTTTATTTATACTGAAAAATATGAACAAATTACTCAGATGGAGGGATTCCTGAAGACACAGTTCTCTCGTTTTGGGGGTCCGTGGTCTAATGTGCATCTATTTTGGGGCCCCTTGACATGAGAAATGTACAGAAAAGCCAGGTTCAGCCTGCTGAGGCCTGAGGTGCGCTTCTTTTTACCCACAAACGTACAGTAATTAATCTTCATTTAATTTTAAACTGCAATTAAACTATCCCTTGCTCTTTTTCCATTTCTCTCTTTTTTGGGGCAGAAAATGAGCAGACGAGAGGAAGTATATAAGGACAGACCTGAAATGATCGTAAAGGCAGCGTAGTCTGCGGTCTGTATAGCCTCTGGGCATTTATGGTTCGGCTGTCGCCTACTTGGCACCTGCCTCTAAATAACCAGATAGCACCTATTATGCACCGCGTCTGAAGGGCCGGTGGAGACTTAAAAACCCACAGAACAATTTGTAGCCGCAGTGTTACTTTTACCGCTGCCGGTTTGCAACTCTAAGTTCACTGTGTTTTACGGATCATTGTGAATAAAAGGTTCAATAACATGCGGAGATCAGTGCGCGCTTCCTCCACAGACTGTTACCGCACCGACAGGGGAAGGGAAGAAAGAAAGAAGGAGAGCCTGGAGTTTATTTATTACAGTGTAGTGGGTTATCCAGATGTGTGCGCTTTCTCTTACTTGTGTGTGTGTGTGTGTGTGTGTGTAAAAGCTCAGTGAATGTAGATAAAAGAGGACAGAGGAAAGTTTTGGTTCTGCAGCACTTTGGTCAAACAGTGCAGGTATTTCTCTCTCTCTCTCTCTCTCTCTCTCTCTCTCTCTCTCTCTCTCTCTCTCTCTCTCTCTGTGTGTGTGTGTGTGTTTGTGTGTGAATGTGTGTGTGTAGGCGGTGCGCTGACTCGGGTTGAGAGAGGCAGCACCACTGCCGGACACACAGAGAGAGAGAGCAGAGGCAGAGGAGAGAGGCTGCACTACAGCAGTCCTGGTTGGAAATCTGCTCGGCGGATGTTTCTCGCAGACACTCCGCTGTGCGTCTTTACGCTCAGAGATCATCCAGTCATCCTGATCCGCTCTCTCCGCTTCTCTCTCCCGTTTTATCCCGCAGCAGCAGCAGCCTCACCTGCGGAGCCACAGCGGACACTTTGCTGACTGACAGACACCGGGACGGACACACAGATACTTTTACGATGGAGGGGAGCCGGGCAGAGTAACTTCCAGCAGCAGCCCACGCCGTCATAGAGGAGAGGAGAGCTTCACAATGACCCGTTAAATTCCTGCCGCCGATGCTTTCTCAGGAGAGTGGATTGACCATCTCCTAACAGCACAGGAGACGAGCAGAGAGGCCTTTTTATTCGTTTGTTTCAGTCTTCAGATGGACCGAGTGCCCTCGGCACTGGCCGCTAAGATGCGCTGGATCACGCTGGTGCTCGCCGGCTTGACTTTCTGGGGCAAAGTGACTATTTCTAACTGCTTCGACTACGAGGAGCCAGACTATGATTATTATGAGGAGGAGAGAGCAGAGACCATTGACTACAAAGACCCGTGCAAAGCTGGTGAGTGCTGATTTTACTCTTTTTAATCATGAAATAAAAGTGAAATGAGTGTTTTTGCGCGGTGATCCTGCCCCTCCTGCCCTCCAGCGCACTGGCTCTGAGGTGGCACGTGTATGTGTGTATGAGGGATGACAGCCGGTGTGTGTGTGTGTGTGTGTCCAGATGCCCCTCGCTCCCCACCCTTCATAACCGATAAGTCAGTGTCTGTGGTGATCCCGCGGGTGGATGCCACGTGCAGCCCGGTGACGGTCCTGCTGCTGAGCCCGTGTCCTCCTCCAGAGGTGCACGCACACACACAGACACCGCGCGTGCATCACCTGTAGGCAGGATTTTAGGTCCTGATTGTAGCTGAAATGTTGGTGCCTATATGGAAAGGCTGGCTGTGCGTGCGCGTGTAAGTTTGTGTGTGCCTGTGCGCGTGCGTCCAGATGTGAAATCAACCATCAACGGAGATGAGAAACAGCTGGACTCAACTGTACCAAAACACGCGCTGATGCACACACACACACACACACACACACACACACACACTGCTGTGATAAAGATTTAGTCGGACATTTAAATACAGGCTGGAGCTGCTGCGGAACAACAGTGTTTGGTCTCAAAAGACAGACAGATGTGTGTGTGTGTATTTAAAGATAGAAAGGAAAGACTGTCTATCATGAATCATATATTAATGCTTTGATTGTGTCATCTAATTGTTTATTGATTGCTGATTTAAAGTTGAGGTTTATACATTAAAATGTCTGTTTTTTTCAGTCAGTCAGTATATTATAGGTCTTTTATAGGTGTGCACATGTGTCATGTGTGGTGTCTGTGTGTGCTCCACCCAAATGAACTCATGTTTTCAAGACAAAGCCTGGAGATTCACTTAAGATTTTATGTAGTTCATGTATTAAACTAGGCCTTCTGTCGTTCCTTCTTTGTGCGTCATGTATATACAGTATTTGCTGGTGACCAGTAGGGCTGCAATGGTAAGAGAGAGAAAAAATATTTATACAGTATATGTATATATGTATATATATGTATATGTACACACATATATATTGCATGGCTGTAGGATTCACGATTCGTGGGAAAGCTCATTTTTGCATCGCAAATTTTGATTTCCACTGAAAAAAAAACTAAATCAAAGTCATGATGATGTGATATTTGTTGGTGTTTGTTCCACACAAACACGTTTTCATACATCTGGAGAACAAGATTTGTAAGCGAGGGCATCTCTGCCGCACTACAGTACTTCATTATGATGCTGTTTTTTTTTTCACAGATTTTTCCTTTGATTTGGATATTGCACTTGGTCATTACGATTTCCATAATATTTCGATTAACTATGCAGCCCTAGCGTCCAGTCCATTTACTTACAATTTGAATATTTTCAATTCTGATACCAATATATGATACCTTAGTTTCAGTAATGATACCAGGGCTGTACCTTTTGTCCTTTTGTTTTCTTCTTCTTGTAAAACGAGATTAAGTTGCCGTCTTGGTACTCATAAAAAATGTTATGAATGAAAATTATATACAGTAGTTCAGTTGAATGGATAATGAGTAATTATAAAAGTCTCCATGGTGGAGTCCTGAGGGTGAATTAAGCAGTCTCACAGCCTGAGGAGGCTGAGAAGAAGCTGCTCTGTAGTCTGGTGGCACAGCAGTGGATACTTCTGTATCTCCTGCCAGCTGGCAGCAGGGCGAACAGGCTGTGGCTGGGGTGGGTATCATCTTTTTGTATCCCTTGGGCTTTGCGCAGGCATCTCACCTCCCTGATATCACTAGGTGTTGTCATGATTCTCCAAATCTGCGACTCAATTTGACTTTTGATTTTAAGGTCACAATCAGATTTGATTTTTTAATAAAAACACAGACGGATATGCCATGTTTAGACTATAGAGTCTCGATTAGTAAAGATCAACAGATCATTTGTTGTATGTCCAGACAACACATTTTACATTTTCAAATTCTTTTTTTAAAAAGATGTGGTGTTTTTTCTTCAGACATGTGCTGGTGGCAGCAAGTAACAGCAAGAATTGCAGATTCTGGTTTTGATTTTGATTTCTGAAATTGATAGCTCATCTTTTTCAGTTTTTTATGTTATATTTAGATTGTGACACCCCTAAATATCACTGATGCTCGGTCAATGGTGATGTTCTGGGCGGTTTTAATCACCTGCTGCAGAGTGATGATGTTCTTACGTTTCCTGAAGAAATACAGCTGTTTATGAGCTTTCTTTTCCAGGATGGAGATGTGTGAAGTCCATGACAGGTTCTCTGTAATGTTGATTTCCAGGGACCTAAAACTGTTCACCTGCTTCACCTCAGCTCCCCTGATGTAGAGAGGGGTGTGTGTCTTTGTGTCCTTTTTCCAAACATCAAACAAACATTGAGCAGTAGGCTGTTGTCTATGCACCACTCTGCAAAATTGTTGACTTCCTCCAGATATTACATCTCATAGTTGTTTGAAATTCAGCCAGTTATGGTTGTCTTCTGTGAACTGCCTTAGCTTGAGAAAAACAGATATTTAGTCACATAACTTTGACTGAACAGGACAAGAACACTCTCAACAACAACTCTCTGTCCAGATCATGTAAAAAAAAAAAGCTCAATGATCAGTCAAGATTTTTGCTGCATGATAACCCTCCTTCAGCATCATTCCTACAGAGCAGGTGGAGGAGTCTGGAGCTCTCCTCCCCTCTTCTGTTTGCCTTCTGTTTGTGCACAGTTGCAACAGAGATGTTGTAAGACCAGTAAGCGTCTTCTTCATCTAGATTTTTGTTATGGCTACACCCGTCTGACTGCGTGTTTATGCGCAGATGTGGTTTTGTGTTTGTATGTGTTTTAATGGCACTTTGCAGCCTTAATGTTGTCCATGACGACACGTTGGACTGATAAGAACTCCACCCAGACGGCTGAGCGTCCGCACGCTGACCGACACACATTCCTCACATACCAAATACACAAACCTGACAACCCTGGACACTGGCCAGTGTGTGTGTGTATGTGTGTGTTTTTGTGTGCATGTTACACTGATCTCTGTGTGGGTGATTTTATGTTGATACTGCAATCCCATGACTCTGTGGTTTTTAGTTATGCTGGTCTCAGACCCTTACCGTGTGTGTGTTTTTGGATGGAAGTCTGGCAGGTTAAAGGGAGACAGTCAGTCTACATATGTTTGAGTAACTGAGCGACTCTTGTAGGTTAAAATAACTGAGTGAGAAAACACAGGCAATGTTTTTATTTGCTGGAAATATCAGCGTACATAAAGAATGTATTCATACTCGCACGTCGATTTCTCACTGCCATTGCACACACGGGTATCCCGTTCTCCAGAGGTCTCCGTAATTGATACCTGCCTTGGTTTCTTCCTGTTTAGTAAAAGCATGTGTGCATGTTTTACCAAAGCTTTTATTTTTTATGTTATCTTTAAGATATTGTTTTGCCTTTTTTAGGTAGTTGACTGTAGAAAGTAACCAATAATGTCGGGAAAGAGAGCGAAGGGGGCCAACATGTGGTAAATCTCCCTGTCTGGACTTGAACCGAGAACATCACATTTACATAGCATGCATGTTGTGTTGAGATTAAATGCAAATCAAATGTCTGCCTCGCATTATTCATGCCAATTTGACAGCTGTGTGCAGTCTTTCCTTCCATAAACAACCAAGGGACATTTGCAGTAGCTACGTAACAGCATGCACGTGGACCATATGTGTGAAAGAATTCAAAAATTTTATTTTAACACTCTACATTTTGCTCTTGTCTACATACATGAATGGAGTTATACACCTCAGGATAGCCTTAAATGTTTTCCTTAACTTAAAGCATTTGCATGTGGATATGTCTCAGTGGTAGTTAACAGCACATGGATCACATCTACATCTGTTTGCATCCTTACATTCAAGGTAGAATATCCAGGATTTGTCATCTGCTGTTTGTAATCACACCAGGAAGAGAGTACATTGCTGAATCTCTTTCCCTTGTCGTCAAATACTGGTGTTTAGGGTTAATTAAGTGTCCCAAACACAGCAAAATAATGATATTCTAATAGTAGTGTCTTTGCATTGTTTTTTTTAAAGAAAATACTGCACAGTATGCCTCTAAGTTTTTATGCATTCGTGCCATCTCTGATTTTTATTTTGTGTTTAGTCTGAATCCACCAGCAGACTAGTAACATACACTTCATCCACATCAACTTATTCACTTCCTCTTCCATTCTCTTATATCATGACAAGCTTCTCAATGAGTTTATCTTATTGCATGTAGTCTGTATTTGCATGGTGCGACAACAAGTTCTGCAATGATTAGAAGATTACTAGACTGACAAAAGATGAATCGGTCGACAGAATCGTCTCACCTTTTAGTGGCTGTTATTAAGCTTTCAGCTGAATCGCAGGGTTTTTATCCATAGATTAACTTCTCTGTGTTTTTCCATAAAGTTTTAGATCTTCAAACACCTCTAGGACTTCTCATTTGTATCGACTCAAAAGTTGATTCTTGACCTTGACAACACCAGCAGCAGCAGCAACAACAACAACAACAACAGTTTTGACAGAGGTGGCAAAAATACACACATTCTTTACTCAAGTAAAAGTACAGATACTTGTGTAGTAAAGACTGGTACATGAAGAAGTACTGATTCAACTTCTTAACTCAAGCAAAAGTGACAAAGTACAGGCTCTGAAATGTACTCAAAGTATAAAAGTAAAAAGTAGCCCGCTGAAGGACAGTTCTAAAGGCTGTTTATGTGCAAAGCTAATTGAACTTCACCTTTCCTCAGTGGTCAAGTCTCCCTTTTTTTTCTGTTTCATCTTGTTGTGTCCCTTGTTTTGTCTTATTTATCTCTCATGCATGATACACACTGATGGATACACCAAGGAATCATCTCTTCAATGTGTTACTGTCCCATCCATTTAGGTTGAAATCAGTCTTGATGTTGGGGAGATGGTGAGCAATGATGCAAAATAAAAGTAATCAATAATTCCCTTCAAATGGATTAAAACTGAAATAACAAGCTTGTTTTGAAAATTTAAAGACTACAGATATTTGTGTTAAAAAGTAGGGAGTAAAAGTAAAAAGTTAGAGTTGAAAACTCTGCACAGTAATGAAGTATTTGTACGTTGTTTCTTCCTGAGTCTGAATTTAGATAAGTAATTAATTTTTCATTCAGTGTATTCAAGTATATTCAGCAAAAATGACAAACATTCACTGATTCTGGCCCGTTTATCTGTTTTATATATCTTTGGGTTTTATACTGTTGCTTTGACAAAACAAGCAATTGTACATTGGCTCTGAGAATGTTTAATGGACATTTTCTATTTTGAGAATGGCTTCTCTATTGAATTTGTCCTTTAATATATTCACATGATTCACATATAGATGCACAGCAGCTATTGAATAACTGCACATATGATAGTGTAAACAGAAACCAAATCATTCTTTTACGCTGTCTTACGCTCATGTTCCAGTTACACAACCACATCTCCATAAACATCCCACGGTCAATCATCAACGTGTATCTTCCTACATATACATGTTCTCACATAAAGCTCTAACGTCTGAACACAAACACAGATATGCACGCACAAAAGCACCAGTTGAAGTGTTCGCATGAACATGCATGCGTAAAAGTTCACAAGTTCTCAGTGTCTGTAAAAGTACAACCAGAAATGAACTTTTTGCATATGAAGATCCATCCATACAGTAAATTGAACAAATAACAGATTAACAGATTAATCGATAATGAAGACAGTTGTCTTCATTATCCCACTTTATTGTGAGTGTGTAAAGACTTGGTGGCGGTATTTGTGTGTGTGTGTGTGTGTGTGTGTGTGTGTGTGTGTGTGTGTGTGTGGCTCGTAAGAAGTGGAAGCGCGGCTCATTCCAGGCCTGACCCTGTGGCATCGGTCTGAGTGGTTGGTATTCCGCCTCCTGTTTTTGCTGGGAAAACACAGGGGGAATATTTGGCTGTCTGCTTATCTCCTCCGAGTCCCGCGCTGGTAGACAGGAGAACACACACTTCCAGGCCTTTGTGAAGTGATTTCCCTACGCGAACGCACACATGCACACAGACGCACACACTCAACACACACACACGCAGAGCTCCCTCCATTCACCCGCGCTTATCTCTTCCTGGTTGTCTGCATCCTGCTACTCAGCTGGAGATGACACACACGCGCGCACGCACACACACACACTCGTACGGACGTGCACGGGCTCCCTACGCTCACTCAAGAGTCATTCATGCTTCCTTCCAAATCACTGTTCTCATAAAATGCTCGCACACACGGAGTGAAAGCTAAACAAACCTCGATGTCCGAATGAAGCTGCGGGTCAATTCTTCAGGAGTGACCCGAGAGACCGACTGCCTGTTAGTTCTCTTCTTCAAACACAAAAGTGGAGTATCATAGGAGTGTGTAACAGTGTAGTACAATACATAATGCACATTTTCTCATGGGTGTACATCTCTGAACTCAAAAGGATGAAAAAAAGGGTGTAAACAATCTAGGGCTGTACCTGACTCAGAATTTTGACAGTAGATTTGGCTGTTCAATCTAAATAATCCACTATTCATTACTTTTTTTTTTTCATATACTAGTACAGCTGCAACTACCGGTTCTTTTCATTGTAGATTAATCTGGTGATAATTTACACATTTAATTGATTAATTGTTCTGAAAACGTGCTCATCAATCACAATTTCGCTCACAATTTTCCAGAACCAAAAGTGACGTCTTCAAAAGGCTTCTTATGTGCAGGGTGCTGGTGTTAAAGATTCTTAATTTATTGCCACAAATTAGAAAGAAAAGCAGCAAATCCTTATGTTGAAGAAGCAGGAACCAGCAAATGTTTGATATTTTTGCTTGAAAAATGACTGAAACGCTTAATGAAGTATTCAAAATAGCTGGCAATTAATCTTCTTTTGATCAATTAATTGACTAATTGTTCCAGCTCTACTATTGAGCGACACTTAATCAAAATGCCAGATTTTTAAATGGGGTTTGGCTGTAGGAGTGTCACAATTCTCTAAATCCACAATTCAGTTTGATTTTCGATTTTAAGGTCACGATTCGATTCGATTTTTTCAAATTTAAATACTTTTTCCCCACTGACAGATCTGCCATTGTTACTATTTAAAGTATTTAGAGAGTCTATATGGTGTCTTCTTCGGACATGTATCAGATGCCGTAAGTAGGTAGGTACAGGTGGAGAGAAAAAAAAAAACCCTGGAAGAATTGCTGATTCTGCCTTTCGATTTGATTCTTCAGATTGAAAGCTCATTTTGATCAATTTTCAATTTAATATTGAAACTGGCGTTCTACCTATGCTGGATTGGAAATGTACAACAACATTTTTTGTCGACACTAGATATCAAACAAAAACCAGAGAGTTATTGTTAAGTTACAAGTTACTGTGAGCCATAAAAATCACCATTTCTAAACAGAGGACAACGTTATCTTGGAGCCTGACTGGACAAGACCTCTCTTCCTCCAGGCAGCAGCAGTTCCTCCGTCTCAGACCCACTACTGTGCCCGTGCTGACCGCAGCTGTCAACAGCAGTATAATCCAGGCTTCGCTCAGACTCACCCTGGGTCTAGCCTGTAACAGTCGCAGACATCTTCAGCGAGCAGGCGACTTGACATAGTGGAATGATTTTACCCCAGAGACCTGCGTGAAAGCAAAGAACGCTCACTCTGCAGCTACTTCAGGGACCCAGAAGTACACTCCGCACTGTCTGACAAAACAAACAAATAACAAAGACTGCTTGATCTCAGCTGACTGAGGGATCTCTCAACTTTCAGAGGGCAGCACAAAAAAAACTGATGAAAAAATTGGAATTCTGGTTGAGAATGAAATTTTAAATGTGGGAATGTTTTTGTTTTATTCATCATGCACAATCTGAGCCAGTCCATTTAAAAGCATCTGCAATGAAACTATTTCTTCAAATCCTGGAGTGAGGATTTGTTCTTCTCTGTCTCCACACAGAGTCTGGTACAAGAGCTGACAACGATTTCGTGTCAATTTCATGAGCACTTAAATAACATGAATAGTTACATCACAGTTTACATGTGTAGTCTAAACCAGGACCTTCCACTTGAGGGACAGTCTCCACCCTGCTGCCTGCATGAAGTGGTTTCATGTTGGCTGAAGCTCAATCTGATGCTCAGATAAACACTGATGGGATACGGGGCTCGTGGTATACATCACTGTTGTCTTTTTCTCTTTTTTTGTGTGTTTACAGGTGTAGCACATGTTGGCAATTTGGTTGTTTCCAGTAACTGAGAAACTTTGACGTAATTTGTATCCAAACATTTTCAGTTTTGTCCCTGTGCTTCCATTGGAGTTGCCCCCACCTTTTCGAGGGTCTGGTGGTGGTGCTCTACTCGAAGCAGTTGCGTTCTTAAAAGCAAAAGAACGTTCTCATTATGTTTCAGCCTCTGTGATGTCAGTGTATCATAGCTTGATAAACACAATGATGCTCTTGTTTGTTTGTTTGTGTCAGAAAATTGTGTACGGCACGGTCTTTAGCTTGTGCAAACTGTGGAAAAAATATGTTGTAAAAGACTCAATTCAAAGGGAGTTTGTAGAGTTTGTAAAGGCTGTTTGATTACCACAAACAGCCAATATAATGTCAGCTGTAGTTGTTGGCTAGTTAGAAAAAAATGCGTGTGTGGGGCATGTGACAGTGTTAGAGGTTTCACGATACAAAACAGACCTCTAGAAGACTTACGGGAAACTGATGCATATATTTATTTTCAAAAAAAGAGACCTCATACCAAAAGAGATCTGAGGAAAGGACATTCCATACGAACCATTTAGTACACTAGAACAGTGTGTGAGATTTTTTTGTATGACCGAATGAAACCAACATTTTACATTAGAATGAACCAATAATATGCAAGGTGCATACTATTTTGGGGGAAATATTACAGTATGCAAGCACTGGGCACTACTATAATTAGGCCACAATGCAATGCAGTAGTAATGACAACGTGGTTAAATTGTTTCTTTTCTGTCTGTCGTGAGTCTGCACAAGGTCTTTTATTTTGAAAATTAACTGGATTCTCCCTGCCTTTTCTGTGTCTGACTTCCTGCCTGTTCGATCTGCTCTGTGCTAATTGACGTAGCATCCGTCAAAAATAATCTCGGCACGTCACAATCACAAGCGCTGTGTAAAATGTCTGCGATCAGCTCCGGCTGACGTGGCGCAGCTGTAACGTGACGCAGCCGTGCCTGCTGGAATTTAACTGTGAGAATCTCCTCGTCACTTGGAGATGTGAAACCATAGTAACCTATGTCAACAGTAAACTGATTTTAAACAATATATTCCACCTAGCGAAGCGAAACCTGACTTGCATTTTAAATGTAATGTTATTGACGTCACACCAGAGCTGCTTTGGTCCACCTTTGTCTGTTATGTTGTAGCCCTTTTATCCATGGTAGAAGCACAAAGAGCATGGAAAGAGGACCTAATCAACAAAATCTGAGCAAGTAAACATAATCAGGCAGGCAAAACACTCCGCTGCTGAAATGCTTCTGAAATGCTGCTGGTGGGGCTTGCAGCCGTGCGGAGGACAGATCAGAACCGTGGTACAGACGTGCCATGCTTGGTGGAATCAGTGTGTCAGGATGTGACATCATATACACTAAGCAATGCTTCAAAAAAGAGTCTTATTAAAGTTCATTCACACAAAAGTATGTTGAACAATAGTACACAGTTTGGGATGTAGTGCACGGTATGTGTGCTGGTCCAAATGTACTCAACCTGAACAGATCCAAACAGAGAGAGCACCAGTAAACAACATGATGAATGGCAGTACGTTAAATTTTTCCTGCACTTCACAGTTTACAATCTCTGTCTTGCCTCAAACAACACATTTTTTCTCCTGTATTGATTATGGTGCATCATGTAATCAGAGCTGATGGAGATCTCGCTCGGAGCCACTCTGGCATTCGACGTACTGACACACAAACCCGAGACTGGAGAAGACTTGGATCCATGGTTAGGTCTCGGTTACTGGCAACGCAGTAGAGCCATAAAAGCCAGTGCGTAGTTCATGTAGGTATTTCTGTGATGGTCAAAAACTTAGAAGGAACTACAGTTCTTCCTGTGACATTTCTCCAGACACTGTACTTCCTTCCTACATAGATTCATGAAGTGAAGTTGTACGTAGGATAAATACGAGTTATCGGTCAGAGTGAATCTGTGTCTGTTCACGTCCACTTATATGTCTTTGAAGTGACTACATGCTCGCACTGCCTCAAAAATTTGCCATGAATTTAGTTCGAACACAACTTATAGGGTAACTTTAGTATTTTCAACCTGGTCGATATTTTCCTGTAATGGGGACAAGAATTTTTGAAAGCGGTTCAGTATGAGGGAGACCATGAAAAGGGCCATCTAGGCAATGTAATCCTCATGGACAAGAAAGTCAAATAAAAGTGCTTGTTTTTCTTGACAGAAGAAAATAAAACTCATCGAAACCATCTTGGGTTATCTTTCCTCTGTTCCAACGATCACCAGCTCTGGTTTGGTTGAAGTAAACACTTCACCCAATATTTTCACATCTTACGCTTTGAATTAAGTCTTTTATTTTTTAAGGTTTGGTCTTTCAATCAAACCAGAGCCGGTGATTGTTGGAGCAGTGGAAAAACAAGCCAAGATGGTTTTGATGAGTTTATTTTGTTGCTGTGGACTGTGAATGAAGTGTGTTTTACAATGTCTAGTGGCTTTGGTGAGAGCAAAATAACAGCTGTTTCTGGTTAAACAAAAAGGATCACAGTCTTTAACATCTCTGTCGGGATGATGGGATAATGTTGTCAGACACTTGGAATAACAATCTGAGCCTGTCAGTGGCAAAAACAAGCACTTCTAGTTGATTATTGAGTATTTTGGTGGATTGCAGTTGCCTGTAAGGACATTGCAGCTGGTTTCATGGCTGATGGCTGCAGCGCTCTCTCTCTCTCAATACTGGGCCATATTCAGAAATTGTTGTCCCCCCAAGAATTATTCAAGTAATCAATTATTAATTGATAATTAAAGTTATTGCCATCTATTTTGATAATTGAGGTTAAAATATACCAAAGTAATGCGTTATGTTGTGTTCAAACTAAATTAAAAGCACATTTTTGAAGCAGTGTGAGTGTTCAATCACTTAAAGTCCAAAAATGAAACCAAAAGTCAATTTAGATTCTACTATATGGTTCATAAATGACTGGTTTCTGGTTAAGATGCATAGAACAGACTGTGATAACACTGTGTGGACTGTATTTTATTTAGGTTTTTTGTTGTTGCTTCAAGGCAGAAGCAACACATAACCAGTATTTCTTGATTCAGGTGGCATTTTGGTGACTGATACAAGTTAAAAAGTTCACACTTTTGTATTCTCAGTGCACAGGTGTATTTTGAACCGGCTGAATGTGTGCGTGCTCACGCCCATGTAAACCGTATGTGTGCTTTTGAGTTTTTCATTCAGAGAATAAAGCCCACTATGTCGTGACAGTGAGCTGCAGCTACTGTTCACCCCTTCCCCCATTCCTCAGTAGGAAGGAAACTAGAGCAATGTGTGTATGCGAGTGTGTTTGACACTGTGGCTGCGTTGTGTATGTGTGTGTGAGCGGGAGGACGAGCGGTCTCACTCATATTATATTAAACAGGATTTTCCCGAGCAGAGTGCTCCTGCCACTGAGCTTCCGAAGTCTTCCTCAGGACTCCCGCCTCAGCACAAACTCTGCGGCCGCGCTGAGAGCCCACTGTTTGTTTTGGAGCATCATTGTTCCGGAGGTTGCAGAAGCCATGAGTCAGCACCGCCGTCACTCCTCCCACCTGCCACACATTGCTCAATTATTAAATGTCTGGCTGCTTTTATGTCACCTAGCTTTTCCTGATGGTATTTATAGCAGCAAAATTCATTCGCTTACACCCATTATCGGCTGAGGAAAAGCCACCTTCTCCTTACAGTCGAACTCTTATTGTTTTCAGCTGTCCCAAGTATTGTAGGAACCCAGCTGCGGTCACAAGCACAGCCTCCCCGCATCATATGATGCACGCATTACGTATGAAGCTACACAGTCTTAGCTAGGTCTGCTTGGTTAATATTTTAGCTCCTAACAAGCCTTTCTGTGTTTGCTGTACAAATGTGCAAAAGCAGAAATGCTAAGTCAAGGGCAACTGGACTTGCTTTAGGTTCTTAAAGGCATTTCGCCTCTTATCCAAAAGGCTTCTCCAGCTCATGCTGAGTGGTGGGAAGTCCCAGGGATTTAACCTCTGTAGGAGCGTTTACACCTTGTGAGTCTTAGAAGTCACACGTGAGTCGTTTCTACAAGAATATAAAGCAAGTCCAGCAACCCTTAACTCAACACTTCTACAGCCCCTTTTCTATACATGTGCTGGACTGGCTTGACTCGGTTTGTCTGAAGGTGTGTCTTTTAAATGGTGACACACCTGTCTTGAATCAAGCAGCTGTAAAACAGTTTCATGTGATTTATTATGAAGGATAATTAGGAAATGTTTGGTTTTCATCAGCAGTAACTTAATATGAATCCTGTACAGCTGAAAGTGAACATGAAACAGTAAAATAAAGCAGATACATGAAAGAACAAACAGCAACACAGAAGAGAACCACAGAAATTCAGTTAGTTGCTGAAAAAGTACTGACAACTGAACACACATAGACTTTTAAAAATCTTCCTGATCTGCTGCACAAACGTGATTTGAGTCTCGCAACATACATTTGTTTGAGGGGGAGAAAGGGGGTCATCATGGAGTGGATGAGACATACATTTGCTTAGAGGCATGTCGGGTGCCCTTTTAGCCATTTGGAGACGGTCCATCTCGGGTGGATCTTGGCACAGTTTGGCATTTTGTAAGTGGTAATGGAAATTAATATCAGCGTGACCTGGTTTGACTCGGCACAGCCAAAGGCGGCAGTTGAAAAACCTTATCGATATATCATATATCATTGCCTGGAGGTCTGAGAGTCTTCTCAGGTGTTTATACTGTTGATGCAGAGCAAGCAAACAATAGCTATTTGACCTCTTTGAGGTGTGTCTGGCCGTTGCCCATTTCTCGCATCAAATGTTTACAGAAACACATTTTACTGTTTAGCTGCAATTGGACCTGCATGACAGACCCAACTTGCACGTGTCACTCGCTCCACCACATTGGACTACATTGTTACTCTGATTGGTTGTAGGTTTATCCAGTTGGCAGAGGCATTTTGGTCTGTGCCTCTTCATAACAACACTGGGAGCTCGAAAATGAACAGAGAGATTCAGGCTAGTCTCTACCAGCCCCTGAGGGAAATACTGACGTTACGAAAGAGGTGAGAGTGAACCAAACTGTAGAGCTGCGACTGGACAGCTAAGAATGAGCTGACACTTAGTAGAAAGCCCCATAAGGCCGAGGCGAGCTCCAGGTTCAGGTGATTGTTCACTGTAGGCTTCCCTTCACATTTCCACTTTGTTTTCACAATTTCTACATTGTTATAATAGAAATATTTGCTTTAACAAACTTTTCAGCAGTTTGAAACAGCTTGAATATTAGCCAACTTAACTAGGAATGCACCGATTGACCAGCCAGAGACTGGAACTGGCTGGTTTTTAGCATGACCGGCCCTGAACGATGACCAGCCGGTCAGCGTCACATATTTGATTCTTTGCCAGTCAAATTCACACTGATGCTTTGCACGATGGTCACGTCATGCGGTGCAACTATAAACTTAACGTGATTTATTAACTGTAATCTGTCTATGAAACTCGTTATTCTTAGTCATTACACTGATGTTATATCAAATCTCTTCAAACGAGCAAGCTATTCATCTGCACCTGATGTACACACTGGAAGACATCCAGAGCAGGACTGCCCACCATCCCCACATAACAAAATAACTGCTTGCATTGTTCTCTGTTATGAATGTTTCATTTGATCTTTGTTCTTTGCCGGGCCTCTGGGTGCTCACACAGGACACACTGATGGTTAAATCGAGCCATGATCGCCTCCCGTCACAATGTCTGGCCAAACCCATGACCTGCTGGAGAGGAATCTCAGTGTCACAGTAATGTGATTAGGAGGTTACACCAACTCTCTCTTTGTGTGTGTCATATGATATTATGTTATTTTTGTCTCCTACTGAACATTTCTTTGCCTGTTTCTCCTTCAGTTCATGTGATGGAGTGCTCTTTAAATCTACACTCTTTTGAAGATACAGATGTTCCTTTGATTTTGCCTTATAACATTTTAAAGTCAATCACAGTGTAACAAACAAACACAAGGCTGGTTTTGCAAAGTAAGTCATGAACATTTTTGCTTATAATACTTATAATCTCATTTTTTACCTTGACTTTGTTATTTTACTGTGTTTCACGGTGATGTTTTGGAGCGCTTCCCACCGCTGACACCCTGTTTTGGTCTGATGTGCTCTTATCAGGTCACAGAAATTGCACAACAGCAGAGTCGGATTTGTGGTGATTTACAACTTTATGTTTCGCAGTATTTTGCATTTATTGGATTTGTTTATGATCAGTCTGGGCTTTATTTCCAGGTCGTTTCAGATGTCCACTTGTTTGCCTCGCTGCTCCGCCATCTGTTTTTAGCTGTGTTCATGCATGAAAAAACTTTGCCTATCCTTATCTGTAGACAAACACACGTACACACAGACAAAAACACACACTGCGCTGGAGGAAAACAGTGATGTGTCAGCGTAAAGATGTGTAATTGGGTCCTTGTCAGTGACTGGGACTGTGTTTAAGACACCAAAAACATATGATTAGTGTGTGTGCATGTGTGTGTTTCAAGGTGTTTTTGAATTACGACATCCCAGATACATTATCTTTAACTCTGCAGATGCACGTTAAACATCTGTTCAAGAAAAATGGTGATAAAAGTCACAGCTTAACTTGCTGGCAAACTGACGTGTTTGTAATTACCATGGTTTCATTGAATTCCACCATGATCACATACACACACAAACACTGTGCTCTTTTGTTCATGATTATTTAACCTGAAGTCACAGAAGTTGAGTTTATCCCGTCCTCTCTCTGTCTTCCTATCTCTTTTTTTAAACACATACTTGCAGTTGGAGGGTGGGGGTGTGAACTTTTTGCACTTGGACTAAGCTTCTACATTTTTCATTTTTTTCTCTAAAAGCACATTTCTGACCGATGACATTACCGACTCCAGCATCTCTTCACATTGCAACACCTTACATAGCCAAGTGGCACATATTTATTCCATCTTAAATACTCACAAAGAAAATTGCAAGCAATCATATTAGTTTCATTTCATTTTTTCATTTTATTTATTATTATACAGGAAAAGATTAAAAGTAACATAATAAAAATCAGTTACAATTAATCAGGCCTGACTCAGTTAAAACTGGTTTACAGCAGGTTCCTGTTCTGCGGCACATAAAAGACAGAAACACGTCACAAAAACAGTGACATTCAACAAAAACATAAAAACAAACAGCAACATGAACATATGGAGAAGCAAGGACTTGAATGAAGTACCCACAAATTTTGTGTTAAGTCAGTGGTTGCAGGTATATCCTTCCATCAGGTAACGTTTGTATGCCTGTTTAAAATGTATAGCAGAGGTTATTGTTCTAATATGGTATGGGATCTCATTCCAGAGTTTGGTATATGTGTGAAAAAATGATCTCTGACCATAGCTATTTTTATACGCTGGTACTGGGATATGTGCTTGGGAGGCTGATCTAGTGATGCGTTCCTGTCTTATTTTGTGTCTTGGAACTAGATCAGCGAGTGTTGGAGATGTGTTCTTGTTTTGGATCCAATGATAAAATTTAATAGCCTGATTATTTGTGTAGTCCTGAAAGGTCAAGGCATTAGAATCTGAAAGTGCAGTGCAGTGCAGTGATGAGTCCAGAGGGGAAATTTGCCATGGATCGTATAAACTCTATTGTACAGTCCTGCTATTGGTTCAGTAATTTCCTTTGTGGTGAGGGACCAGATTGGGAGACAGTAGGATGTTGTTGAGGGAATGACTGCATGTAGATATGTGTTAGAGATAATGTTGGTAAGGTATGGTCTGATCTTGGTATATACATACAGTTTCTGGTTGAGCTTCTTTGTTAAATAATGAACATGATTACGGTAAGTGAGATGTGAATCGAGAAAAACTCCCAAGATATTTATAGGTTTCTGTGATGGATAGTTTGAAGGGCTATTTAAAGTGATGCTCTGCAGTTTCCTCCACAGTGGACATTAAAGACTGTGGTTAGCTCGGTTTCAGTGCCGTAATGGCTTCAGACGTCAAAACATCTATAGGAACTTCTCACTAAAACAGAGCATGTAGCATAATCCAGACCAGTATGCCTAGGAATAATGTCCATATTGGATGATTCCACATGTTTTATGTCCAGTGCTGACAGCTGCAGGACGCGAGGCAGCAAGTAAGTGTGCAGAGGGTTGGAGCACTGTGTTTGTGCCCCATCACATACCTGCATTCAGTGTTCACCTTTTTAACCATATTTTAACTGCAGTTTATTTACCGTTGCATTGATCTTTCCTGAACCCCGAACATACTGTAATTGATATGCACATATATTGTAGAAACTGAGAATTTGGCAAAACATCGAAAAAAAGTCATTAAGTGCAATCTAGGGTTTCACAGAATCAGCCAATATTGACGTTCTCTGTTGGTATCCGTTTCTCTCTGCAGCTTGTTTGCATGTTATATATGTTTAAAATAATTTATAATTTTTGCAAAACATGACGCTATAAAGTGTCTCCATTCCAGTCCCCATAAACGATCCTGCAGGTTGAAGGCTGAGTCTGATATCCTGTTTGAAGAGGAAGTAATCATCTGTGAAATGCCCAGTGATAATCAATCATTGAATGAGTTGGAGGCATGTTTGGTGGGCGACCCAAAACCCAAACATAAAAGATATTCAGTTTAGTATAATACAAAAGAAGGCTAAGAAAGCCAATAAATATTCACTATTTAGAAGCTGGAACCAGTGAATTTTCTGCATTTCTAAATAACTTTTATAATAACTAATTGTAAAAATTGTGGCAATTAGTTTTCTGTTAGTCAATGAATCATTTCAGTTCTGCTTGACAGGATCACGTGTGAAGATTGGGACAGTAGCAGTGAACTGTGTTTGGCCGTATTCTGACAAAAAAATTTGACAGTTTGGAATAGGAGAGGTTTGGGAATCGATGTTATCGTTCCAAACTTGTCACGGTGGTAATCCATTGTTAAAGCTGTGCATCTCATCAAGGTGACCACAGCCTCCATTCAGACTACAAACTATTACCAGCTGCTCTTTCATCTCACAGCGGTTCACTCACCTAGCTGGCTAATATGGTGCTGTGCACTTCTCCGACATGTATTTTTGTAACCTTGCCCGAACTGCAGCACCTGTTGTTGCTCACAAAGGGTTAATATGGATCAAGCAGCTCGCACAGTGATTACTTTTAGAGAAAATCCTCAAACGGGGCCGAGATAATCTCTTTTTAATATTACAGTACATTCACAGTCACAGTTACATACAATATAATATCACACAAGTGGAAGGGCTCATACACATTCACATGTTCACACACACACACACACACACACACACACACACATCTTAGCCCACCTACAGTGTGACCTTATATTTGCTTAATGAGGAGCTTAGTGAGATGTGTGTGTGTGTGTTTGTGTTAGATACACCCCAGTGAGTACAGCGTGAGTGCATAACTCAGCAGTGCATAATTCTCTACGGTATTGTTCTGCAGTGTCGGTAAAATGTCAAAAGAACAGATAAATCCCTTAAAGTAAAACATAATGTGGAAAGTGAGTCAGAAAACGAATTAATACCTCATGACATTGTCTGTATCACTATATAAATTTTAACATTATATCGAATGTGGGAACATATAGCACCAAATCTGTTCGTACAAACACTCATTCTGTTCATGTTTCTCCAGCTGTGACCAGTTCAGTCATTGCAACACTCATTAAATCAGTACGTATCTTAATCTGGAGTCTAAGGTTCAGTCTAAGTATCAAAGTATTGGTACTTTTTCAATATCAAATGTTTAAAAACAGTACAATACTTTGATAGTATCAAAGGTACAGAATTTATAAAAAAAGATCAGTGCTCATTAAAGACCTCAGTTCAGTTCAGTCCTGACTGAAATTTGGCTTGCAGCAAAACCACATATTGTTTAGTGAGTTTCGCTGTACGAACACTATGTGCAGGTTGTTAATTAAAAAAGAAAAAAGAAACCCCTCATTTTGTGTGGATTTTTTTTTCCCTTTTTGCTTTGACAATCCTAGTACCACCAATGTAGTGTCAAATGAAAATGAAACAACTGGGATTGTCTCTAATATTGCTTAATTTTTTAAACAAAGGTTTATTCCATCAGATAATTGAAGAGATGCTGTAGTAACATGTAAATTACACACATGGTGGCTTTGAGGTTGGAGACTGGTTATGATGAAATGTCGCCTTAATAATTGTATGAAGTGTAATGAGTAACTTTGACAAAAGCTTTTTCAGAAAAAAAACACGTTAATTTGTTATTGTGTCTTATAAGTGGAAAAACAGATTACAGTTAAGGACTGAAAAAAAAATAACAACCCGGCTGAAGTGTACTTCATAGTCCCCCGACAAGTAACAGCTAAATATATGACTGTACTGTGTTGTTTCGTTGCAAATTATGTGTCAGTATAACGATGAGACGGCATCTGAAGTCTCCATGATGGAGAGGAGATCGTATGGCTCAGATCCCACTGAGGTTGTTCATCATCCTATTGTAGAAATTTTGTCATAAAATCCCGTGTTTAATGTGATTTTGTTGTTCTCATCTGTACCTGCTCTCCCTGAGGTTTTCTCCATTTTTTTCCTGACCTGATCTAAACCAGAGATTCGTTTTTTTTCTCAGTCAAGGACCCCTTTCAAGATAGAAAATATATGTCATGCAGGTCCGTTGGAATAATTTGATGCGGTCGATTTTTTAACCTTCTAATTAGTTATGTGAAAGAACAACACAAGTGAAGTGTATAAGATAGATATTAGACATAAAATAAAATAAATATTTGCACCACACAGAATGTCTGTTTCTATTTATAAATATATTATTAAATAGTTATATATTGTTAGATTAGAATATAATCTGTTAACTATTTTAGATTTAAAAATTTAAATTTGTTGAACTATAAGGTCTTTTGTAAAAATTTATAATTTTCATATCATCACCTGATGCTACGGACCCCTACTTGAGAACCATTGGTCGTACAGTTTGTAAAAGCCTCCTAAGCCTTTAGAAATAAAATTTAACTTGACTTTACAATGGGCTGAAAATGTTTCAACACACAAAGACACACACAGTCACAGGGCCTGTTTTTTTCCTTTAATTGGTTATCAGTAATATTCGTTTAATAATATTCAGCAAAATTAAAATTGCAAAAAGTTCACACGAGTTCACAAAAAGCGGCTGCCACATCTCTACCGTTGCTTCCGTTGCCCCGTGTACTCTGGATGTTGATAAGAACAGGTAGACGATGTCCAGGTAGAAGCCACACTCGAGGGGAAACAGAGCGGGGAAGCTTCCAGCACGCAGAAATCAATTCTTTTGCTGCTGTAAGCCCGGCTAATAGCCCTCACTTTTTGATCAGTGTCAAGCCCAAATTGGACCACACAGAGGCTCTGCTGTACGTCTGCTTGACACTTTGTTACAGAGCTGCAGAGTAAAGTTGCAGAAAGTCGTCATTTGTCTTGTTTCCCTGAGAAGTTGATCAATACAACACAAACTGGTCTCCAAACAGCCACCGTGGTGGGAGGTGCTGGAGGCATGTGAGGGAAGTCTGCCTCTCACTTTGTGTTTGGTGCATTACTCTCTCGTGTGTGTGTATCTCTGTGTGTGTTTGCTGCAGTGCCCCTGCTGAAGGGCGAACAGTAAGGCCCTGGTCAGCATGATGTAGGTCTCGTGGGACATCCTGGGGTTTTTGGATCAATACTTTTCCTCCTGCATCTGCCTGCCTCACTGTCCTCACCCCTCCTCGCCCACTGGCTTGACTTTGGGCTATTTATGGTATCTCTATGGATTAACAAGACCCCAACAATCAATGGACCAAACTTACTATCACTGTACTCTCCCTCCTCTTCTCGCTTTGTAGCTCTGCTTGTGTCAGCTCCTTTTCTCTCGGAAACTTTTAGTCCTTGTAGTTTCTCTTGTTGTCCTGAAATATCCGAAACTACAAGCTGCGTAATGTCACAAACACACTGTCCCACGAATAGAAACAAAAGCCAGGGGAGTATCATTTCTGAGGCAGGTGCAATGTCATACGGTGAGGTATCATATTGCAAATATCATTTTGCTGCTGAAGCGTGAGTTTCTTTTAGACGTAAGTGGACTTTTTTTGCACCCATTTGGTAGTTTTGTCGCACGCTATGACTCCACTTTGGCAGAGTTTGCGGTAAAGCGGGGTGTCAGTAGAAATTGTGGAGCCCACGGTGCAATTTGGTGTCAAAAGAAAAAACATTTGCACCAACGCCTGTTCAGACCACATCTTAGTACAACTGCTGGTGTAAGTGTGTTATTTTTATGGCTTTATATGGCAAAGCCAACATCAACCTCTTCAGAGCCAAATAAACCTCTTTTATATGTGTCTGCTGTCCTGTTTGACCAGTGACTCACTGAATGCAGCCCTTTTTTTTTACATCTCTTAAATAAAATAACACACAAGGGAACAAATTTTATTGTGCTTGTTTAAGTTTGTTATATCTGCACATTTCATTACTGTGTAAATAATCGTTTTCCAGCTGCAGATATGTGTCACGAAAACTGCAGTGACATTACAAAGCAAAGAACAAATTACAAGAACTGGTGTGATTGGTTGTGATTGATGCCTACTATAACATCACCGTTTGTCCTAATCAGTCTTCTTTTATCAGCAGCGGTGTAACGAGTCAGCACCAGGCCCCAGTGCAAGATTTTCAAAGCATGCCCTCCCCTTCACAATCAGACGTAATATAATATAATATGATATCAGAGGTGAAAGCATGCAGCTTTTAAAACAACCAGCAACAGTGAAATGCAGCGAGATGCACTGCACAGTTGACGCAGAAATTAAATGATTTCTAGGGAAACAGACCGCCATGATATTGACAAGGAGTCATAAGAGCGAGGTCTACTTGACAAGATCTGATGTAACAACATCATAACAGATGAAAACATAATCGGAGACAGTTCACCTTCACACGGATGAAATATGTGTCAAGTTTCTGACACCATGAAGCAAGTGTCTTGACACATTCAACACTAAATACCTGCAACTCGTGTCATAATAATCAAAGCTATTGGCTCATGGGATTTTACAGATGTAATTGCTTGAACAAAACAAGTTGTTTGAAGACTTTGGTCTTTGGAAATTTTTGATGGTCAATTCTCTCTCTGTGTTTACAGACCAATAATTATTTGATTAATCAAGAAAATAAGTGGCAAATTGATCATGAAAATAACAATAATTTGCATCCCTACAGAGTTGGTTAATCTGCATATTACTAATATGACATACTATTGTGTGTCTGCAACATATGAAGCTATAGCCAGCTGCTGGTTAGCTTAGCACGGAACGAGAAACAGGGTGAAACAGCTGACATGGCTCTATTCAAAGGAAACAAAATTGTCCTACCAGCACCTCCAAAGCTCATTAATTAACTCAAATTTTTACCTTTGGAGAGCCTATTGTTTCCCCCGACATCCCTCCAGAGTCCTTACACTGTCCTTATCCTTTAGTCTAAGTTAAGTTAGTCAGCTGTTGGCTGTAGCTTCATATTTATCTTGCAAATATATAATATTCCTAGTAGTAAAGAGAATAAACATATTTCCCAAAACATGTGAGGAATTATACATGATAAATGTTAACTGTATGGGTTTGAATGCAACCCACCCCCATGCATGCCCACCTATGTAAACAATACTTAATATTGTCTACATTATTATGCATGACATGTCATAATAAATAGATGTATTGCAGATAATAATATACACATTACAGCAGCGCTATCATTTAGATCAGATCATTATCTTCATATCTATCCAACCAACATATCATATACCACCAGTCAACAGCACACACTTTCAGTCTGTATCTGATATCGTGATTTGTAAACCATCTGCGGTCATTGTGGTTTTTCTCTTGACTGCAACAATAGCTCAGAGTCGAGCACAATGGCACCCTGACCCCCCGTTTCCTTTAGTGGCAATCCTGATTAGCTAAGTGACAAGCTTCTCCCATGCCATTGTTAATGTATTAGTGTCCTGAATCTCTCTGGAGGGCAGTAACTCCACTCAGCTAATCATTTAGTGATGGTTATCAGTCAGTTGTTCATTGTTAGAGGCTTGGAGATATACTGTAGATATAGGAGGAGGGGGAGACATAAAATTACGAAAGTAGGTGAACAAGCGATCCAAAATGTGCTTTGACTGATGCTGAGGGGTCGGTGATAGAAACACAACTATGTATATACTTTATATCACAAGTTTTAATGTTATAAGACAAGGGAGTCAAAAAGGATGGGGAAGAAAACTTTTTGAGCAAAATGATGAAGAGAGACAGGGAGAGTGAGAAAAAGTGTTTATTTTGGTCAGTATATGCACTCTTGCGGTCTTAATGTTTTTATTTTACTCATCTTCATCTGCTGTTTTTATCTGTGATGTTTTATCTGCTGCTTGTTTTTTTTTCTGTGAAGCATTTTGTAACCTTGTTAAGAGAAGTGCTATATAATCATAGTTTATTATTATTATTATTTAATTTCAGTTTTTTCAATTATTATTACAACCCCACAAAACTACAGATAATGTCATTTAATGCTCAAAATATTGAACACACATTTTTTAGATATTGTTTGTGGGGATGGCTCGAGTTTTCATGTCTAATACCGATACAGATACCACAACCTCGGCTAAAAACCCACACAATCCAGTATATTAAACATGTAAACAAACATCAAGATATGTTGCACAGGTTAAACAGACATTTTTAACAGCAGCTATATTGATATGAAACAGCTGATTAAACACAGGTGGTACCAATAATGTTTATTAGGGTCCTGTTCAATTTAGTGTTGCAGAGCTTCTCCACAGAGCCAACATGCACAATAGCAGCACCCTGACCCTGACTCTGTTTTCAGCATAATTAGCATCATTGGTAACACCTGTGTTTACTCGACTATGTCATCTCAAAATGGCTGCTGTGAAAAAGGTCCATTGTGGTAACAGAGTTTCATTGTTTCATCAAGATAAGCATTACCTACATTTCAAAATACAATCACTGTAGTTTGTTTATTTAAATGACACTTTATGATCAGAATTTTACAAGGGAAACTGGGGCCTAAACCGGTTACTACAGGCTCTTGGTTTGTTCACAATGCCAACTACAAAATGGTTATTGGTCGCAGTAATCATTCAAGTTAATACGAGGCTCCAGCAGTCTTGAGTTATCTTCCAAAGTTACAAACGTTTTTGGTACAGAATTCTTTCTCTGTGTGTTTGCACAGACAACACTGTCTTGCTGAGCTGCAGTGGGGGGATAATAACAAAAAAATGCACACTTGGTTTGCTAATGCCTCATATTAGCTTTGGCTAAGCTTAAAAATTTTAGCAGAGTGAGGACTGTGGATTTGTGTCACCTCGCACTTACATCAGAATCACATTAGAAAAGCCAGTACCAGACCAGTAACTGTTTCAAAGTACTACACACGTGTTCATTTGAGTATTGTTTTAAGACAGACTTAATGAAATGTGAATATATCCTTTAACAATTGTGGACAGCGTGCCTGAGTCACACTGAATTCTTTAACCAGATGGAAAAAGGGAGGACAGGAGGATGTGAGGATGAGGGGGAGAGGCTGGAGTAAGCAGGGAGGAGGGATGGGAGGGATGGAGGGGACAGTGGTGGGAGTGTCACTTTCCAAAAGGCTTACACATGGTCTGATGTCAGACCACTGTAAGACCACCGGGGACGGGTGTGTGTGTGTGTGTGTGTGTGTGTGTGTGTGTGTGTGTGTGTGTCAGAGAAAGACCTGGAGAATAGGACTGGGAGGGAGGGAGACAAAGCTGCCCTAAGCTCTCTGGGCACTCAGGCTGATATTAAACACAGGTTTCTAGGTATTTGAGTGTAGTATCAGGTGTGTAATCAGAGTGAGTGAAACTACGATGCCTCTGTGCTGTGACAGTGTTACTATAATTCAGAGGATCAATAACCAGAGGATTGAATTTATGTGATGACTTCACCTGTATGCACCTGAACTACTTCCTGCTTGTACATGAATTGTATTGGATTGTGTGATGGAAAGCATTGTGAAAATTGTATTGACCTAATCAGAGCTCCGTACCGGCGGTCTTAGCGGGTCAGACAGTTTGTACTTGAACTGTACTTAAGTACAAATAAATCCGAGCCGGAAACAGCCTTGAAAACAACAATAACAGGACATCATTCAGAAAAACTCCCTTGTTAACTGATTTTGTTCGGGCCCACCAGATTTGAGAAAAGTGATCACTGCCTTTGCACGGCCTACAGATTCTTTTTATAGAGCTTTTCTTATTGGACACAGAAAAAAAGTGCAGTACACTCTGACTCCATTTGCGTTTCTTTTTATTTTGATAAAGTTTCGGCGACACTTTTTCCTGTGTTCAAATCTGCTTCCAGTGATCAGCACCTCACCACAATCTGTTTCTCTTCTGAACTGCATAGAGCAGCCATGTCCCAACTATTCCATGAAGGGCCACATGGCTGCAGGTTTTTTGTTCCTACCAAGCCGGAGCACACCAGGCTCGACTAATTTAATCAACTGATTTCTGTCTTCAAACAGCTGATTAGTCGAGTCAGGTGTGCTGTTGGTTGGTTAGAGCGAAAACTTGCAGCCACTCAGCCCTTTGTGGAATAGTTTGGACATGCCTGATATAGAGCTTTTGTTATTGTCACCATTTCTGACTCAGACCGTTGTGGGGATAGTCACTGGTTAATAAGGAAAAGCAGTGTCTTAAAGAGAAGACTTGGCACCTTTCATTTGGATGTCCACTGTTGATGGTAAATGTAGTAACTTGTAGCAAAACATTCCTCGGTGCTGCTATATTGACCAAGAAAGCAGAGCTGTGCCTACATGGACCAGGATGTATAGCAGACGAGCCTCTGATGCTCCCATGTTGCCATGTATCATAACCCTATCCTAACAGCTATTACTGCAGATATTGCTGCACCTAACAGCGTTAGATGATAAAAGTATGATCTAGCAGAGCATACCCCAGAGATAGGGACTGGAAATCCAAGCTGAACTACCCTGTAGTCCAGTGAAATCACAGGATGCAGGAAAAACACACCTTGACGCAGGAGAATTTGGCCTTATTGGTCAATATAGCAGAACTACTTAATTTATTGCTTTCTGTGTGAAAAGTGCAGAGTTTTCTCTTTAATTTGTATTTAATCTCAGTAGTTTAACTTGACACTAACATTCATACCTGGAAGCTGCTGTTGTACAGCCACAGCCTGATTTGTAGGCGACTGAGTTCCTCTGGATCATTTGGGGCTTAAGGGCCTTCCTCCAGTGCAACTTAGTCATAGTAGTGAGGCAAGTGCTGTTCTTTCACTTTTCCCCTCTCAGACTTATCCTGTGTCATTTCTTCTTTCAATCTCTTATTCTTGGTTTACTTTTGATTTTATAAATGACAAATTCATGATCATCAAACCACATAAAAAGAACAAAACAAAAACTGACATATTTTTTGTGGCAAGTCTCTGTTGTGTTGCAGCACAAAACATGCAGATAATATGTGTGAAAGAAAATAAAATTTGTGAAAAAAAATGTGGAAAAATATCTCACACCTACATGGACATCCAACTCGCTAACCAAAACAGCACTATTCAACATGGCTGCCCCCCAACCCAGAGTGCAGCACTCTTGAATTAACAGACACACTGTCAGACTTTTCTTACTTCCTGTTGGATCCATTGAAAACTTCATTTGGAGAAAACACAGACCTGAGACATGGGAAAAGGTAGAAAAAACAAGACCCGAGATATGATGCAAGTTACATCAAAAACTTTGAAGAAAGTTCTTCATGAAGAATCATAACAAAAGCACACCGATGACAAACACGCACGCTAACCTTGTTCCAGTGACACTTCATATGAGGAGGAATATCAAAATGTGCTATTTTCTTTTTTATTTTCGGGCTTTTATGCCTTTATTTGATAGCATAGCTGAAGATAGACAGGAAAGGGGGTGAAGAGAGAGGGGATGACACGCAGTAAAGGGCCGAAGGCAGGAGTCGAACCAGCGGCCACTGCAGAGGACTGATAGCCTCCATATATGGGTCGGACGCTCTACCCACTGAGCTAAACATCCACCCCCAAAATGTACTTTTAAAGATAACAAACTGGTCATTTTCAGGGATAATGATGATGTTCTGCTGAGCGTGAGTATAACAGGTGTTTTTCTCTTAACTTCCAGCTGTGTTCTGGGGCGACATCGCTTTAGACGAGGAGGACCTGCGCATGTTCCAGATCGACAGGACGATAGACCTCACGCAGCACACTCACATGCACACGCACTCCCGGCAGGGGCACACATCTGGTAAGTGGACTGGACGTCTCACTCGCACTCAGTAATCATCGTGTAATGCTCTCTCTCACGTTTCCTCTGAAACTCTCTGATTATCCATCGACTGCAGAGTAAAGCAGCTTCAATGGGAAGGAAGTCGACAGAGGCCACCTGAGGATATCAGCATTTATTGTGTATTGTTCATGTTTTGATTCTTGGCTCTCGTGTGTGTCAGGTGGCCAGGAGGAACATGAAATTTCTAAGAAGAGAGGATCTTTATATCTGCTGCTGGAGAGAATACGTAGGTTTGGTTTAGGTAAGGACCCCAAACTTTTACACACATGCTAGTTTATGCTAGCAAAGACAGTTTAAATGACTGTACTTGTGCTTTTTCAGCCAATAAACCACAAATCCAACATACTTTACCTTACTGCCGACGCACCACAATAGCATCCAAAGTCCTCTGGGAGGCCACTGGTTTCAATCCAGCATGCAAACCAACTTTTCTGCAGAGAATTGAAGCTTCTAAAACCCAGCTGTCTGAGCAACTTGGAATGCTCTACCAAGAAGATTTTTGTGGTCGCCGCTTGCCACTAAGGGCTGTCCACGAGAACGATAACTACAACAATAACTATAATGATAATGATGTGAGAATCCAGTTCCACATCAGCAACATTTCCAGTTACATGTTCCAGCTGTGTTGGCAGCTTAGGGAAACAGATACTGCTGACCTGTTACTGCTGTAGTTTGCACAGAGAAATAAAAAGAAAACCAGAAGGGTATGGGTTCATGAAATTCCTAAAAGACAGGAGGAACTAGGAGAATCCAACACTCTGTTACGGGAATTTTATTCGTACTTTTATAAGAGTCAACATCGATTTGATGGTATCCTGGCAAATGTCGAAGAGGACATGAGTAGGGACCAAACAAACTGTTAGACAGTATGTTTCAGGTAAAATTATGTTTTTTATGTGGAATTTACACCCTGATATTACGTTATATAAGCATTTAATAAGTTGGAGGCTGTACCCTGTAAATTTTGATTGAATGTCAGTATTTCTGTCGTTCATCAAATCACTCTGAATGTGATCCCAATGATATCAGTCGCCACTGACTGTATAGCAGTGGTGTGGACTCCACCATCCGCAATTTAAAAAAAACAACATATTTATAGTTATTGTTACAGTTATCATTTTTGTTGTCGGCAGCTCATGAACATGCAAACTTTGAAAGAAAAGGAGATGAAATGTTCATTGTGACAGATGACAATCTCGAGCCAGTTTCAACTCTCTGGAGGTTGATGTTCATGTCATAGAGAAATGAATGGAAGTGAATAGCTGTCTGCTGAGGTACAATGTGCCCTGCATAGAACAGTACGGCACAGAAAGTTGTTTCAGTTGTCAAACTAAAAAACATTTAGTTGGTGAAACATGTACCATGAAATATAGCTAGCAGGGTGTTTGAGCCTCTTCAGTGATCTGACTACAGTTATTTTAACTATAATGGTATTGTAGCCTGCACATCTTTGCAAGAAGTCATGGCTAGAGACAAATGCTATGCACAGTTTTTGTAAATGAGCATTTACCAGGGAGAAACTCTTCTAGACTAACATTCCTCAAGAATTCTGCACAGAAAAGAGCAGCATGCAGAGTACAGGAGCTTTGTTTTTCTGCTGTAATGTGAGCACAGCTTAAACCAAACTCTAGTGGTCCTTTTAGGCTTCATCATCACCTCTCCTGATGAGGGTCACAGGCTGATAAACCTCCGACATATCAAGACTGCTTTTCATTGTTATCAGAGTTTCTGCAGGTCCTTAAGAAGTCTAAAATCCATTAATCTGAATGTTAGGCCTTAAAAGGTCTTGAATACAATTTTGCTTTAAATTGTCTTTTTGCTCTAACAACTAAAAATCAAAACCAACACTGAGCCAATAAACACTACACACACACACACACACACACACACACACACACACACACACACAATTACATGTGCTTTTTTTGGCAGGAAGGATGTGAAATTGGTCTTACATTGGTTGTAAAAGGTCTAAAAGGTCTCTAAAAGGTCTTAAATTTAACTGGATGAAACCCACAGAAACTGTGTCTCTGGTCTTTCCAAGTGGATAAAGTTGTACCACAGCCCATAGTCTACTGAAGCACAGTCAGATCCAGAACTAATGAATGTTTGAGTTACCTTTTTTTTTTAACACATCTCAGCAAACTCAGTATACATTATAAACCCTTAATAAAACAGTATATTGCAGAGCTATATCTGTCTCAGTTTATTACCTTCTAAAGTGAGAACAACCTCTGAAAGGTCACGTATAATAAGAAACAGTCTGATCTAATAATCTCAGAGCTAATTTATGAACTGATATAATAATAACAGACCAGTAATTTATTCTGTTTGAACAGTCTCAACTTGAACAAGAACATGTGGTTAAGATAGATTTGATTGTTTTCTCTCCTCGCCCTGTTAGACTATCTCCCCAAGAACTCCAGCAAGGGAGCTGCCAGTCCCAAGAGCCAAACTGGGAAAGGTGGGAAGACTGGGAACGTCGTAAAGAGCCGTATTCCCCGAGCGGCCACATCCCGAGCTGAGAGGATATGGCCTGGAGGAGTCATTCCCTACGTCATTGGAGGAAACTTTACTGGTAAGCAGTTGGACTGGACCGCTGCCCGCACCGCTCAACAGTGAAACACACAGTGACGTGTGATTGTGTAAACGTAGGATGTGAAATGTGTGTGTTTCAGGTAGTCAGAGGGCCATGTTCAAGCAGGCCATGCGTCACTGGGAGAAACAGACGTGCGTAACGTTCATCGAGAAGACAGATGAGGAGAGCTACATCGTGTTCACCTACAGACCCTGCGGGTGAGTTTGGTGAATCTCTGTGCGTATGTGTGTGTGAGTGTGTATGTGTGTTTCTAGAGCTCAGTAGTGACCTTGTCACAGCGAGAGACGATACGGTCACTCAACAATGGCTCCGCTTTCCTTCCTGTCCTGCTCCTGTTTCCCCATCCCACCAAGCACGCTGCGCAGTCGAAGTTTTTGTACGTTCGTGCAGTTTTTTTGTTCGTACTCTGCAGAAGTGCATTGTTCTGTTGAGTGGCAGCACGGTGGGGTCATAGTGTGTTTGTACAGTGGTGGCACTTCACTGACTGGCTGTAAGATGTTTAAGAGTGACTGAAATCAGGATGCATGATGGGTTTTATCTCTCCAAGCTGCTGCTGTGCTGATGGTTGAGAGAGAAGCATGTGTAGGATATTTGATGGGGATGATACAATATATGTGATACAGATTTTTTTCAGCTGATATTAATAATTGAAAATGTCAATGTCAATTTACCGTTATCAGATATTTATCATGCAAGTTGATAAATCGATTAGTTGACCGGCAGAAAATGAACCGACAGAAATTGCGATGATTGATTATTTAAAGTCAATTATCAAGCAGAAAACAGACATGGACTCTCAGCTGTACTGTATAAGAACCAATCTGAAGACATCATCATATTTATAGATTCTCATCTTAAGGATTTTTAGGTCACTTAAATACAAATGTAAAAAATAATGTACGTACAACGCCGATACAACTGAAACCTTAAAATTTGGTGTCAAATGGTGTCATCAAACAGTTTAATAAATCCCTGAAAACTTTATGTCCATACTCACCACAAGTGTCCAAAATAGACCATTTGTTCTGGGGTTGGTGTATCAGATGGTGGGGGTTAAAAGGTTAAATCAATTAATTGAATCTAATCAACTCAATCTGATATTTCGACACTGCTTGACATGAAATATTCGGTACTTTTTATGGCTGCGTCATTTCTTATCAGATATCTTTTTCCATGCACATTCCTGCAGTTCAGCCTGACAAATTTGATACCTTTGGAAAACTTTGAGATCTTAACTGTAAGTGCACGGAACTGAGTATCAAACTTCTGTGCTGTTTCGTGACCAAAATGTTGCACCAAAAATTGAAAACCGTCAAGAGCCAAAAGCATCAACTTTTTGTTCACATTTATAGACTCGTTTATCAATTCCAAATTTAAATCATAATTTAATTTAATTTATTCGGGATCAAGTTCTTGTTTGACTATCTGTGTTAAGACAACATTTAACATTTGAGAAGTCTGATTTCTTCTTTTAGATGGAAAAAAAGGTTTTGTATAAAAACAGATTTAATTTTTCTCAAATAAGTTGCCAAAAATAGCATCTTTTAGAAAGAAAATACCTGGCTAAAACTAAGTGTTATATCGTATGGCTGCAAAGTATAGACAAATTTTAAACGACACCTAGATCTAAATTCTTCTGTGGACTGAAAACGAATAAACCTTTTCCACAGCAGCCATTTTAACATGAAATAGTCGAGTAATCACAGGTTTTACCGATGATAGTAATTAAGGTTCCTTGTCATACAGTTCAAACAGAGTCAGGCTGCCACTATTGTGCATGTTGGCTCACTGTAAAGGCTCTGCTACACTAAATAAGCCAGGACCTTAATTAGTATGGCTACTGTGAAAAAGGTCTATAGTGAGGCGGAGAATAAGTAACCTGCACGCTGTTTCTTTGCTCTCACAATAATATTTGATGCCTGATGATGATATATGAGGATCAAAATATTTTACTATTATAGTGATTAATAACAGTTGACCCAGGAGAGCCTGAAACAGTCCATTTTGAAATATAATTTGTTTTTAAATGAGATGAGTGACAGATCTGCGTGTTACCTGATGATGTCTCGTGTCCTGTGATAGGCTGGTAGCATCAGAGATTAGACACTTTAATCTGATGTATAAATACCCCAGAGCTTGCATGTGCAGCGTGTGTGACACAAAGAGAAGGAGATAATGAGAGCAATGCAGAAAAACAGAAAAGAAATGTTTTATTAAAAAAGAACTACAGTACCTTCTTGGCAGTAGCTGTGTGAGTGAAGTAGTTGTACTGATACCAGAGCTGCAAATGCTGGAAGAAAAGACTCTATCTACTCCAGTGACTCCTGATCCTTACACTGCAATCAGCTCGCTGGATAACTTTAATCAGATTTGTTAGCCTGGCACGGATGTCTCGGCTAACCAGAAAAAAAGAATGAGTGTGTGTGTGTGTGTGTGTTCTGTGAGTAGTGATATGTGAATTCTCACAGCTTATTCACATCGGGTTATGAAACTGCAGCGTTATCGGAGTGTTGTATGTAAATAAATCCTGCCGCTTTTCCTCTGGTGGACGTAGTACGGAGCAGGAAATCCTGAAAAGAAAAGTGTGTGTGGGTGTGTGTGTGTGTGTGTGTGTTTTCATACTACACTGCTGATGCTTTTTCCATTGCCACATGTGTAGTAAAAAATCATCCGCCTATTTCCCTGCTATCAACTTCCTACTAATCCTTATTAGGTGTTGTTCCTATGTGGGTCGTCGTGGCAACGGGCCCCAGGCTATCTCCATAGGCAAGAACTGTGACAAGTTTGGCATCGTGGTGCACGAATTGGGTCACGTTATTGGCTTCTGGCATGAGCACACGCGGCCTGACCGTGACGATCATGTGACGATCATCCGGGATAACATCCAACCAGGTAAGACACGGTACCCAAAATGCACCTGGGTCTCTATTAGAATCATTCAGGGTTGTTTCCAGCTGGGGGCAAGTCAGGACGTTTATGGACAACATGTGTGTGTGTGTCTGTGTGTGTGTGTTTTCAAATTCACACTCCTGTCCGGCCCTGTGTGAGTGTGAATGAGACTTTTAATGACTGTGAAGTCACCTCAAGTCTTTTTTTCCGCCCACACGCTCCTCTGCACGACAGAGCAATCTGACAGGTGTTAAATCAAATGACAGCAGTGTGTCAGAGCTCACCTGAAGTTTTTATTTAGAAACACATCAGAGCTACAAATTCGCTGCTCTTTGGACTGGAAGTATTTTAATAAATGCCCATAAAAAGGTTTATTTTGTCAGATTTAATCATTTGAATTACATTTTGTGCGTGCATAAGACTGTCATTACACTGTCATAATCATGAAAGACTCTATGAATGTTTATTACTGTTGTCATTAAGTCATTCAGTCAATTCAGTAATTTTTAGTGCAAAGTTGACATTGTTTGAGATGTCTTTGTTATGACAACTTGACATTAACTAAGCCAATAATGTCTTTGTTATGACAACTGTCTTGGTCACTGTCAAGTTGTTATTACAAAGACATTTTATTCTTGCTGAATGTCAAGTTTTCATAACGAAGACACGTCAAACAATGTCATCTTGCAATTAAAAAGTGCATAACTGTCAGAAAGACATTCATGCAGAGCCCTTTTTGTTCATGACAGATATTTTGACATGGTTATGACAGTGTAATGACAGTCTTATGCACGCTTCCTTAAAGAAACAGTTATTGAAAATGTTTCTGTGCGTTTATTGTAGCACACAAAATGGTTACTGTCTGTTTTTTGATGTGATAAAACTAAACTGTCTAAGGCTACTGTCCATGTTGTGTGTGTGCACGTGTGTGTGTTTGTGTGTGTGTGAATGTGTGTGTTGTTCACAGGCCAGGAGTATAACTTCCTCAAGATGGAGCCAGGGGAGGTCAACTCTCTCGGGGAGCCATATGATTTTGATAGCATCATGCACTACGCCAGGAACACCTTCTCACGGTAACCAGCAGCACAAATGTCTCCTTCTTCTTGACTTGTGTTGAATTTGCAAAACAGATCAGACACGTGACCTGACAAAACAGATGTTTCTCAACTTTTTAAACCTCTTTGAATGTTTCTCTGTGTTGAAGTTGTTGATGTTCAGTGTTGTGGGGTGGAGCTGATAATGGCGAAACAACTTTCATCACCCGGGGCGAGTAACGGCTCAGTGCAACATGTTAAAAATCAATACAGAAGAGGTCCAACTGATCCCTTTTCTGGTCAAAGAGTGAATTAGAGCCTACGAACATGTTTGACATTAACAGTATTAATCATCATTATTGTTCAGCTGTGTACAAACAGCATCCTACTATGACTAAGTGACCAACAAGCTTTACAAACAAAACAGAGCAGGTATTTTAGCCAGAGACCGTAGTTAAGAGGACACAGTTTGCCCTCCTTGTGCCTTGCCCACATAGATTTGAGTGACTTTATGAATCTTTGGGGTCAACAGCTACACTAAATGAAATGGGACCTTAATTAGTATCATTGTTACCATCTGTTTACCCTTATATTTCATATCAGTACAGTATAACTGCTATGATTTTTTGTTGGTTTTTTTTTGCTTGTGACCCATTAAAACAATCTTCTTATGACACACGTTGTCCTCCGGTTCTGACCAGTTCAAATAAAAATGTAATTTTTTCTCCTATATTTAAATTAAATATTTCCATAACTGCTGGGTGTGTAGTTAAACAGCTGTTTGCTATATGTGCTCACAACTTTTTTCCATAGCCCCAGTTGGCCAAAAAAATCAGTTATTGTAGGTTTAAATAGTTTTGAGACACCTGAAGAGCTAAAATTATCCAATAATTCACAAAAAAGCTAAATATTAGAAAATAAATGTATAAAACAAAGAAAATGTGTGCAGCAAAAGCATATCTTTCACTGCTTTACTATCATTTTGAGACTTATCCTGCAAGCTGTAGTGGGGAGATGTTGACTCTCAGGTCAGAAGCAGATCAGTTTCAGTGTCTGAGTTCTTATCAGACTCGTGCTGTCATGGACATTCGCAGCTATAGCACACTTACTTTGTGGGAAATTGGAAATAATCGCTCACTTGTGCAGTAAAACTAATGGAAACTTCTCAGCATCGTTTCTTCCCATGTTTTAGACCTCACCACCATCTGAAATCAGCCAGTTATTTGGCAGCAAGAGCCGTCACGGGTTCACTGTACATGCTTTCCATGTGAGGATACATTTTAATCTCTGCCATACCTACTCTCATAACCCCTCCTATTCCCCTCTCAGCTCCAACTTACCCGTTAGAAGAAAACA